>JADGIZ010000068.1:0-31375 GCA_027604665.1 Polyrhizophydium stewartii | reverse complement strand
CAATAAAGTTATTAAATACTTAAGTATTATCATAAAAATTCTTTAGGTAAAGGTGGTAGATTAAGATTTAAAGTTTAATATATTGATTTATTACTTGATAAATATGTTAAAAGATCCAAAAACTAGAGATTTGATTCCCACATAGAAAAGCGATTGTAGATCATATAATTAAAATTTCATTTTTAGATGTTTAAATACTAGAAATTATGATTTATTATAGGCTATAATAAGTACCATTAATCAATAAATTTAGATCGTCACGTGTGAGTTCTAGTATAGGCTTATGCTAACATCTATTACTATAACATCTAATTAATACAGTTAAAAATAATATCTTTTATTATTTCAGATGATAGTTAACTATAGTTATTAATATTTAAATAAAAGTATCAAATTATAATATATACTTTATTTATACTAATTGAGTTTAAGTATAGGAATGATCTTAAATCAATATTAGGCTTATCTAACTCATGATAAACAGGTCCTAAATCGAATAACAAAATTAATTTTATTTAGTTATATTACATTATTAATAGGTTTTTATTTACCTATACCTCAAACATCAGGAAATATTAGAAATGAGATATTCTTATATGATGGGGTAGTAAAAATAGATACATATATAACCTCATCAGAAATATAGATAATTTAATTATCAATTTAAATTTAGACTTAGATATAGAATTATTAGAAAATTTAAAATAAATAGTCTTGCTAGCAAGATTGTGTAATTTAGTTAGTATAGGTTTATTATTAAATAGTTATGATTTAGTATTAACTATTATATCTTGGGAATTATATATTTTATAATACTTATGAATCCTAAAACTTTATCAATGACTTTAAAATATATTATGATAAGTACTACTTTCTTTTTATTAAATATTATTTAGATTTTATTCAAATGTAGGTGATTTACATTTTGATGCTATATATATTATTTATTTTCTAATCATGAGATATTATTTATGACTTTATGTTAACCTATTTTAATGAAATTAGGGTTTGTACCATAGAAATTTATATATTATGATTATTCCTAAAATGACTCTTATCCTCTTTTTAGATCTTATTTTCCTTTTAACTTCTGGTCATTTCTTAGGTTTCAATTATTAGAAATTATTGGTCTTTCTAGTATTTTAATTGGTTTAATTTATATTAAAAGATTTTGAAGTTAAAGTCATTTAGGTTATTTATTATTAACTTTAATCTCTTATCATTTTTCTTATGGCCTTCGGATCTCTTTTATTATTTTAATTATATTTAATATCTTATTAATAATTCTTAAAAAGAATTTTATTTTATTTCTCATTTATCTGGTTTAAAATCCTTATCTTAATCTTTCATTATTATTATCCTATTTCTCATTGGCTGGTATTCCACCCCTAAATTATTTTTTATTTATTCATATTGGCCTTCCTATGGACCTCGGGTCCAGAGTCCCCTCGGAACGGGATGATTTTAATTATTAAAAGATTAGATATATCTTACTCATAAACTATTATTATCCCATACGTTATGATATTCAATTGATAGTTACTAATATAGATACTATTATTAACATGAGATTAGTATTTACATGAGAATATTCGATTGTTATTTAGCATTGGCTAGCAATCTATTATTAAACTTCTTAGCTTAATCTGCTATTACTCATTATCCAGTACTACGTACTTCTTATTATTCTATTTTGACTAGTCTCACTATAACTAGATTTACAATGGGATAATATACCTATTAGTATGTCCCTTTATTTACCCACTTCGTACTTATTACTATCACTTATAGACTTGTTATTAGATATCCTAATCTTTGAGGCCTAGATGCTCCGCAATTGACCTATAAAGATCCGCAGAGATATTTAAGTATTAACTTGATTCCAACTCATTCTGTTAGATTCTCCCGTTACTTATTCATTTACTATCTATGTTATCCTTATACTGCTGATTGCTCTAGCATTAATCTAGCACATTACCTATGTCAACTATTATAGGGGGTTATTGGATCTATCCTCTGACTTGGCTCACATCTGGCATCAGATAAGGTATACCTGGGAAAGTCCGATGGGACTTCATTCTCAATAATACATACTTTTACTCTAATATATATAGATAATATTTATAACATATACGGGATATATCCCCATTAATATTAATAACATCTTATAGGTCAGATATAGTAGTCAATTAATACTTGCGATACTAGACAATATTAGCTATAAGATATCCGCAAGAGACAGTAGCAACCCTTCAGGCAGAGGGGGCAGACATAGCCATAGGGAGGGTAAGATATTCTGGTCACAAAGACCCGGGACGCCTGGAAGGCAGAGCAGGTCTAGCCTCTTTGCCTCAGATATCGAGCAGACATAGGTCCTCCTGACGAAGTTTCCAATCTATCCTCAATAAATATTAATTACCCTCGCTTTCATTTGAGATAAAGATATACCCCTAGACATAGCCAGATATCGGGGGGTGTCCTACTTAGAGATATAGTCAAAATTGCCAGATATAGTAATCCTATGGTCTTTAGTAACAGCCCGTATTTTGAGAGTTTCACACTCAGAATCAGGGCAGGCAATACTAATATAGCCACAATAATAGCTAGATAGGCATCCGACCATTAAACTAAAAAGTGAAGACTGAGCGAATCTAATATGAATGACAATAATTAGGTTTTCAGCTAATATAATATAGAGAATAAGTAAATCTTTAGCTAATATGATAGGTAGGTTAATGCTGAAATATTAACGTCAACACCCAAACATGGCTAGCATTGTTGAATGTCTAAAAGTAGTCTTTACAATAATAGATGGGCAATATATGATTAGATTCGAATATTGTCGCAGTATTTATACCTATATAATTGGACCGCAGATCTAGATATATAGCCCTAGCTAACTATAATAATATTAGTTAATAACCACAATGCTTCGCATTAAAATTGTAATAATGTATATAATATACTAATATAAATGAAAATTATACAGACTCTCGCTATTAATAATCTATATTCAATAATCAACTACCAGCCAATATGTATTTACCTATTTTAATTATTCCGAGGTACATCGGACTAACTTCTACTCTTACTCTTTACTTTAATAGATAATAATATCCTTGGTTACTTTACCTAACTATGCTCTATCTATATTGATTTATTAATTAAAATTAGATAATTACAATTCTAGCTTAGATCTAAGCTCTTTATTCTCTTAGTAAATCGTGGAGGTGAACGCACCGCGGGGGCGGGCACGTCCACCTCGATCAAATTTCTAACCTTATATTAATATTATTGCGTTTGCGTCCCAGCCCGGGGGACCGGGAGGAGCATCGCATCGATTTGGTGCTTAATGTTTGTTTAATTTAGTCTAATTGCTAGAGTTTAATCTACTCCAGATAGTTACTTAATCCCTTTATCCGACCTTCTGATCCTACACATCTTTGAGACAATGCAAAGCATTATACTAATATTATCTTATATACTTAGGACCTTAATTCCAATAAAGAGGTCAAATACTTATCAATACATGCTACGCATGTAATAGGGATACTAATTTCTCTAGTATAATCAGTCACGTAGTGACCAGTATTAATAATTAAATATATCTATAATCAATAGTTCTAAAATTATGCTTAATTCTATATTTGAAGTTTAAAGAAGGAGCATTATTGTAATAAAAGGAGGGTAATGTAATAATCAGGAGGAATAGGTGACCAAACCCAGGGGAACAGCAGGAATCGTGACTAAACGTGGAACCTAAGCGGGGGAACGACGTCAAATGGAAACTAAGCAGGGGAACGACGTCAAATAGATAGTCTTTCTGACGATTATCAGGATACACCCCAACGGTAATCTTTCACCTACGGTCAACCTGGTACCTACGGTCTACCTGACGAATGACGATTCCCCCCTATCTTCGGGATTATAACCCAAGGCATTTACTAATTACCTATCCCAAGGGTAGGGCGAATCCCAGCTTTCCTATCCCAAGGGTCGGGCGAAGAATTACTATCCCAAGGGTGGGAGGGATCATTACTGGAAGGAGCTTACGTAATAAAATAAGCAGGAACCTATGTTACCAAAGAAAGGGGAACCACCTAACGGTCAATCATGAATAAAGGTCACCTCACGGTTCCGGCCAGTAGGGAATATTAGAGGAATTATTCAGTGGTAGGGAAGAGAGGAGTGTTGGGGGCCAAGATCGAAAGTTGATAAAGGATAAAATCAAGGTTAGGAGGTCTATAAATTCTAATCAAATATAAGTGGACAATTGTAAAAATCTAATTGAGATAATAGTTAGTAAACTAATTGTAATATTTAGTATAAGATCTGAGCCTATTATTAGTTTTATAACCCTCTTATATATATCTACACTTAGTTTGGCTCTATCCGGTGCAATATGACCTATTATTTGATACATGTCACAGTAAATTTATAATGTAGGGATAGAGTGTATAGTATAGTGTTTATCCATTGTCTCTTAATTTTATTACTCATTTAATTATTGATGGTAGAATCCATTTGTACCTCATATAGCTTTTTACTATGTTGGCTGAATTATTCGTTACTATTTATTATCTGGAATGTAATACTATGCTAGGCCGGTATAACACTCCTTATACACTACCTTTTACTAGTGGATTAAGCAGAGATATTTACCTCTCATCACCATCTAATATATAAATAAGTGTAGAAAGGGTGACCTCCTTCTGGCTTAGACCTCAGTTATATATAGATAAGTGCAATCTCCATAATTATTCATTGACAATCTAATATAAAGGGGTTCCTATAATTACAATATAAACCTTTTACTCCTTCTAATATATAAGGATATCTCCTGCAAATATATAGAGGGCCCACCTTTGTAATACAAACATGCGCTATTAAAAGTCAAATGCCTTGCGGGATTTACACGCACTTTACTACTGACAATTAAACAGGATTCTGCTGAGCCATTTATCTGTGTGGCGAGCCTAGGTGACCTTCTGTTCACCTTATTTGTATTATTACTATTAATATATTAACCTTTAGGTATTTTTGTCTTTAAATCTAAAATAAGATAGTTAAATAAACATTTAAACCTCCTCCACCTTAATTAACTCTATAGCTACATCTCTTATACCCTTTAATCTGCCCTCTATCTCTTAATTGATAGAAAGAATACTCCGCACAATCTTTTAATGTATTACTTTATCTCAGCTGATTATAGGCATCCCATTTGCTATACAAAAGTGCCTGGATCCACCATAAAGAGATTGTATAAAATCTAATAATCTCCATCTATCTATCCTAAGGTTGGGCGAACAGTTGAATACAACTTTGGGTGGTTATCACAAGAATTAGATTGCAACTTCCACTCCACAACTTTTACAATGGGAACAGTATTATCACCAATAGTTGAACATAAGCATAATTTGCCCGAATATTCTAATCTAAAATGAAGTTTCCCCTTTGGTGACCGTAATACTATATTACATCTTACCTCTAGCTATGCTGTATTTTATGATAGTACTATTGTTATATTAGTTTCTATGGTAGATTCAAATGTCCAGGGGGATAAATTACGTCAAATATTACTCGAATAGGTTTAACTCTTGACATTATATCGCGCTGCGCTATTACTATTATATTAGATCCTTTATATTTGTTGCGCTCCATTTGAATTGTTCACATTATGTCCAGAATCCCCCCTGTTAAGAGGGTTCGTGGAAGAGTGAGGGTTTTCACATTATCTTATATGTCACAATACTCACGGGATGACATGAGACAAGAGGATTCGGAATTTCCAAAGAAATTGGCCGTAAACATCTCTAGGTGTAATCGTCGCCATTGGCGCCTGAGTTCAACTTTTCTGCTCCTTTATGGAGTTTTGCTGCTTAGGTGGATTGATTTAAGCTGGTTTTGTTAGAGGCATCCATAGCTTGATTCAAGCTGGTTTTATGTAGTTAAGCATGGGTTTGCTCCTTTTATGGAGTTTTGCTGCTGCTGGTTGGGATACATTCCAGCGGGTTTACTTAGTAGCGTGTAGCCAAATTAGCTAAAACAGGAACATTATCACCAAACAAGCTTAATTGAAGTGAATTAGCTTCCAAATGGAGGGAGGCAGGATGAATGTGCCTATCAAGCTAATTGCTACGATGGATGTATTCATTACCGTAAACCGTCCGCGCGGTCGACCTTTGGTTTACCAGCTTGCGAAGTAACCAACCAAATACTGGACTTCCTTAGTCTCGCGGGCTTAGACCGCCACCAAAGATGAAATTCAGGGCTACACATGTACCGCCCAGTACAATTCAAGACTTTTAATCCAAATCCTGGAAGCCATCTCAATTTTGGAAGCCATCAGGCTCTAGTTTAAAAGCAAAAATGTCAGATTTAAAGAAAATGATGTAAGATTTTTAACTACTAAAATGATGGAAGCCATCAGGCTCTAATTTTAAGAAGTAGACATAAGATAGAAACCCAGCAGGTAAATATTTATTAGGAACCAAATGCTGGCTGCAGTTAAAATGTCAACCATAAGATTCATCACCTATATTCATTAAAATAAGTGACATTCTAATACGACCAAGGGCTGAATTATTGAGTTTCCGGAGTGCTTGTCTAATTTATCTACGAATGGAGCCAACTTATAAGTATTTAGCTAGCTAATAAATCGCCTTAATACGGATTACATTTACGATAAAAGAAATTATGTCTTATAAATTTTAATATAAATAAGGTAAACGCCGCATGAGTATCTGGAGCCGAAGGCGTAAGGCTTCTACTGTAATGAGGACCTAAAGGCCTCATGTAATTATGATAAAGGATGTATGATATATGATATTTTACTACGAGATCATTAGATTTCTGGGAATAATAAATAAGCATTTAATTACTTGTAAAGAGGGGACCTTCGGTGAGTTTCTCGCCTTAAAGGCTTAAATAAGCTATTAAGTAATTACAATAGATGGTCATATGGACCCCTTCGGAAGACTACAGATGGTCCGGAAGGCTAGCCCCTAAGTAATTACAATAGATGGTCCTATGGTACCAAGAGTTGATAGATTGCCCACTAAGGATTTGACCTATAGGGAGGATTACATTCCATTACATTACATTCCATTGCACTTACACGTCCGCGCGGGCATCGACCACTGCTGCCCAATCAATTTTGGTAATAACGGGCCTATTTAGGCCTAAAGGACAAATTATATTCCATTAAAACAACGAGAACGTCTGCGCGGTCTTTAAATCAAGGTTGACCTAATTGTAGCACCTTCGGTGGATCCCTTGAGGGTGGTCCGCGGGTCCAGAGGGATGTCGCATCGGATTCTTAGTAAGATTTATATAAGGAATCTTTATTAAAGTTATACTTATTACTAGTATCCCACTGTCATTGTGACTATAATACAACTATTACCACAGCGGAGCTGTTATACTACTATTACTATTGTTTAATTTTAACTGGCACTGGATCATATGTGTGGATAAATAAAATAGCCACAGCTATGCTGTGAATTATAATAAAATACTTACAGTTAATCCAACTGAGCCTCGTAGTTAATACTAAAATCATATAGATTAGTTATCAGATAATAATTAAATGAATTCTTAAAATAAAATGGATAGAAGGATCTCAGATATCTTAATAAATAATTTATAAGGACTTAAATTAAATAAAGAGGGAATAAATAGAGATTATTAAGTAATAATATAAACTATAATTAACAATGAATTGCTGTGCCTCGATATAAAGAAATAGAATGATTGGCAGAGCCATCGAATTAAACCGATAATACTAAATTTATAACTATAATATTCTAACTTATTCCGGTAATTAACCTATACTTAAGAATATCTACTAAATAATAACAGAATCAGTAAGCTAGTTGGAGCCACATAGATTAATAACTTATTATAGAAACTTACCAATAAAGGGATACGAATTAAAACTCACCGAGTCTAAAGGAAATATCATCCTTATAATCTTAACTTATCTAATTTATTACTCTTATCTTAGTTACCTGCTACTCTTGGTAACCCTCATAGCTACTTTTAAGGTACCTTACTATGGGGTCGGCCGGAAAGGATTTTACAGCCGTCCTCCTCTATTATATTTAAGATACATTCTATTATATTTAATTACAAGAGTCGCGGAGACTTCTACATTACTTTAGGTAAATAATTAGTAGACTATGCCCATTAACACCGGGTGCGAGACCATTACTAACTTAGACTCACCTTAGGTTTAGTACTGTAATATTTAGATTTGATTAACATTATATATATCAATCATATTATGTTTATATTGCCTTAAAAGAGGAATCCATAATAGGTATACTCTAATTAAGGATAAGATTAAGGTTTACTCTAATCACTATGTTGACCACAATAATAGAGTTATAGATATATATCTTATTACTAACTAGAACTACCACTTAGTCACTATTCTCTTTATTCTAAATATAGAATCTAGTTTCTCTCTTATTCATTATCCAATCTATACCCCGCAGTGACTTTTACTTATAGCTATATTGTCCATTTGAATAAAGTACTTCTACTTATACCAACCTTATTGAACACTTATACGGCCCTACCATCAATAAGGACACAAATATGCTATTCAAATCTATGAGAGAAGTATAGGATTCTACAATATGAATCGATCATTTGTCCAAGAT
Organism: Polyrhizophydium stewartii; assembly: GCA_027604665.1. NCBI lineage: Eukaryota > Fungi > Chytridiomycota > Chytridiomycetes > Rhizophydiales > Polyrhizophydium > Polyrhizophydium stewartii. Next base: position 22,709 of record JADGIZ010000068.1, on the reverse strand, counting down.
ATTAAAGGAGTTATAACTATTATTCTTTCTATCTTATTTATATGTATATGTTGGTTCAAAGTACTGTGAAATTTTGTTATGTAAGAATATTGATAAAGGTTTGTAGAGTTATTATACCTTACCCATATATGTGGCAATAGCTGCATAACTAGTCTCCTAGTTGGAGGATAGCCTTTATCTGTATATCCACCTTTATGTATCCAATCTAATATATCTGTATCTCTTATGCTGTAAGTCTTAGTAGGTTAAGTCCTAGTTAATGTATACTTAGGATCTTGTAGCATTCCAGATGTTATTAGTGTAATTCGTACATGTGGAGAGGATTAAAGAGATACAGTTGGCAAATAATATGGATGAGTATTGTATGTATTGAGACATTTGTTACCATAGTATTGGTTTATATTATCCTATAAGTCACTACCCCGACTTGAGCGGATAGTATACCATTAGTGGCATTAGTAAGTAAAGTATAACATTAGTAACCAAAATAGGATGGGTGATTATGGAAGATATCATAACTACCTCTATCAGTATTTATTAAATGAATAAGTATCTCTTGATATATTATGTAGAAGAAGATGTATTGGGATTCTAGATGGTAGTCTATGAGTAGTGTTATTGTAGATTAAAATAGTTAGTATAATGGGCAGGAGGCTCGTATCGTATAGGATAAAAGATTGACAATATCTAAAGTATATGATTTAAGATAGGTAATAATAGTTTGGTCTATAATAAAATTGGAGTTAGAATATTAACAATGAGGGAGCGGAGTGACTGAATGCTGGTCGTAGGTCAAATCGGAGGAATCTGCAATATTTTAATATAAGAATAATTGGGCAGAAGTAATCATTGGTAGAATTATAACTCACTAATAATCTCTAACCATAGGAGCATCAGTCTCATTTAATAGATTGATCATATAACCAGCGTTAGCTGTAACTAATAAGAGTATGCACACTGGTAGGTACTACTAAATCTATAATACTATTGTTATAGAAATCCGGAGATCAATATAACTACAACTAAACAGCATAGCTGAATATAATAACTCTAACTGATTAATAAGGTAATAATGACTGATTCTAACTAAATAGAACCATGGATCCATTAGATAATAATTATTAGTAACTAATTAACCATAAATATAATAACCAAATAAATTAAGTACCAATGAGACGAATAAATGAATGTCACTGTAAATATAATAGACCCACATGAGTAATACTATTTATAACCAAGGGATAATAAAGAAGTAATTTGAGGGAAAATGACTGATATTAGAGAAGAAGAACTAGCCAATTGAGTGTGACCCATTAATTGCGTATAATTAAATATAACTAACTATGAGAATCTAACAAAGGCACCATAGGTTCCCAATAACTAGAGATAATTAGAAATTTCATTCTTCATAATAATCTAATCAATAACAATGTTACTTAAATTAGAATAAGGTTGGCCTAGTAGTAGAAGGAATGGAGATTATCAATAATCTTTCAATTTTGACAGTGATGGCATTATAAGCCTAATTCCAATTATATATGTTATTTGTTGTTTCTATCCTTATAAGCAGAATTTATTTAGATCCTTATAAGCCTAATTATAAATAGATCTCTTGGGAATTCTATAAACTGGAACTTATCTTCACAATGTCCCTAAAATGGAACTAGAGTGCTTCAAATAGATTAGATTGACAATTGAGTCTTAATATGCATGTTATAACATTATGTAGATACTATCACTACATAGGTAATAAATAGTGAAATTATCACTAAAACTATTGACAGAGACTAATTTTGCTTCTAATTGTCACCTTCTGCTTTTGTAAGTAGATTGTATATTTGAGTTCAACTCTGCTTGCCTCCCTCTGGCATTCATTAGTTTGAGTCCTTACAGAATTAGTGCCCTTATCTGCTTGCTCCCTCTCGCATTAAAGATAGTGATAGGCTTTCTTTTTCGGGTCCACCCGTTGAATCCAGTGTAAAATAATGGGCGTATGTAAGTGGGACACTTGTAATGGTGCGGCAACCAATAAATTGAGTCAAATCCTCTGGGACCAGCCTAAAGTTACTAAAGCCAAGGAGGTACCTCCATCTTCTTATACGTACGAAGTTGAAATGACCTCTATCTTCAAAGCGGCAGTTATTAGAAGATCTCGTCAGATTTCAAGATAAGACTTACAGCCGACCAAGAAACCCCGACTTATCTGAAGGAGGGGAAGGTATATGGTTGAGGGAAAGTTGAATTGCGTAAAGTGGAAGCAGGAGATAAAATTCTCTTTGACCCAACGTAAGCTAAACTAAGAAGGACAGTCCTTATGCTCCCAAAGAAGATGTAAGCCAGTCGACCCAAACAGAAACCAAAGTAAAGATCAACAATCAACTAAGTAATAATCCCATCATTAGGTAAAGGCCAAGGGGTTGACGGTCTTGTTCCCTTATCCTTATGATCAACAACACAAATGCTACCGGTTAGCTTAATGCTAGACCTCCCAATCCGATATAGTAGGTTCCTGGCTTGTAGGTACTGTTGTGCCCTAATATGCCAGGGGTATTCCTGACCATCGTATTGCTATCATATCTTCGATTGGGTTTGTAGATAGTGCCTTCGCTAATCGCCAGGCTTCCTTTTGGCAAATCCTACGGCTATACCGGTTATTCGGTCCCTCTACTTGGTTTAATCCGTGATCGTTTGACTGCTTCTTCGATTATTTATTGGTCTGAGCTTGAAAAACTTATGGTGCCCATTGTTCTCTTCATGGTGAGACTCCTCAGACTCCCCGTCAACTTCCAATCTTATTCCTTACTGACAAGGCCAGGTAGTTCTGCTCATCAACGAGACCCTACCCGTGATTTTCTTGGTGTAATTCCCCCATTGTTACCTTTTGTATGCGCCGGCGGGATTCTCTCTATAACTGGGTTGAACAGTAAAGGATCGGGGCGCCGCGAATTGAATAGATCCAATTTGGCAAGGTCATTGCAAAAGAGTAAGTTACAGTTGGATTTAACAGGGGAGAACATGGGACGATCATACGTCTACCATTTAACCATTCTTTGACGCGTACTATTATCCTCTGAACTTTGGTAGGTACCCGACCTCTCCAAGTATGACTTTGGGCTATGTTATTTATTAAGTTAATCATTATTAATTCTTATTGGTGTAGAATTAAGTCTGTTAGTACATAGTGTGTTAGTTATTATCTAATTATAGTATGAGTTATTATATTGATATTAGATTAAGGTGATGTAAGTTAGTAATTATGAGGGTTAAGAGTTATCTAAAACTAGTGTTATTATTTAAAGTAAGCTAGGATAGGAACTAGCTGGGATATTAAGTATATGACTATACAAGTGAAGACATTTATTATAGTATTAGTCTAAGTTATTATTAAAGTATCTAACTATGTTGAACTCTTATTGTTATATGATCAAAGTGTTAATTATTGTCGCAATGTTATTATTATTTGGTGTGAATTAATTGTATATAAGAGTTAAGTTAATAAAGTGGATCTGTATAGTTTAACAATAATTTATGTTGTATATGAAGGTGAAGTGTTCTATTATTGTTATTAGTAGGATATATATATATTGAGTTAATTTTGTATTTAATTACTGCCGGGAGTATTTATATTATTACCTAGTTATTTATGTATTAATGCTATGATTAATGAAGATGAATTATTATTTAGGTTATTTAATGAGGGATGTATTATATCTAACTTAAGGTATGGATCTCTATTAGGTAATATTTATGTGCAAGCATATTATGAATGTTAATAGTTAAATTATATAAGGATAAGATTATTATATTGTGTATGTATAAGTGTTATTAAGTATGAATGAGTTATAGGACCATTATTAAGTTATTGTTAAGATTATGATGACTTTAGTTGTGAATTATTAGTATAATGAGTTAAGTTATTTATATGAAGAGAGAGTTATTAAATGAGAGGTTAATATATTTACTAAATTAGATTAAAGATAGATATGAGTGTCAATAGTATTAAGTTAAATATTATGTAATTGATTAGTGAGTCTATTTAGGTGTTAATTAAGTAGGTTCTATTATTTATTAGTATGATAGAAAGTATTAGGTTATTAGTATGTGTTATAGTCCTATAATTAAGTTATTATATTCATGTAGATATTGTATCTCTATTAATGTTATGAATCTCTATCTATCACCTGGTTTAGATAGATTAAGGATATGTTAGATTAGATTATGGGATAAACTGTAAATGTATAATATGTTTATTATTATATGTAGATTAAGTGTCATTCTTAATTGGGGGGTCTATATGAGCGTTAAGAACTAGAATGTCTGCATGTTATTTAGAATTGATTACATTGAGTTAATTTAGATAAGCTGTTAGATATTAAGGTCAAAGGTATTAAACTCTAGATTAAGAATTATATGGATTCTTATTGATTATAGTTATACAGGATCTAAAGTTAATTAGTGTTATTCTTAAGTAAAATTTGATGTATATTAGCTTATTCTGTGATATAGTAAATATTGCTTATAGTTAGGTGTGTGTTATTGAGATAAGCGTGGTCCTAATAATTAAAGGTATTAATGTTATGAATTTAGAGTGATTAATTTAAGTAAGTTAAGTTAGGATTAATTAAGTGATATAAATAAAATATGGCTATTGTTCTATTATGATATTAAGTAATTAGTGTAGATAATGTAAGTATTATATTAAGTTAAATGAGTTATTAAGTAAAGTAATATGACTGTCAATAGATAATATATATATTATTGTTATATCTATCTAGATTAAGTGGATATAGTTATATACTATGAGTTATTAAGTGTTAGTTTAATGTATTGACTTAAGTTATTGTTATTCATGGAATTATTGTGATGCTGTCGCAATTATTATGCTCTTAGTAAATATGAGTATTAATAGATAGTCTTCTAATTTATCTACCCTAAATCTATTGATAGTTGTATATATCCTCCCCATTAGTCTATCATATTTTAGCCCTGAGATTATTGGACTTATCTAAGTTAGTTAATAGCATGAGAGTTATATAAAATATCTAAGAGATCTCCTATTAATATTTAGGATTGTTATACATATATATTTTCTACATAAGAGTTATATTAAGTTAAGTTAATAGTTATATGAGATAGTTATTTATTACTTACGGATTAGTATGAGGTTAAGATAGATATATAGATAGAGGCCCATCTGTAGATATGCAATAATAGCGGATGATTAATGTTATATAAGTGTTAAATTGAATAAGATTACTTAGTTATTAATGAGAGGAATTAAGTATAAGGATACTAGTTTATTAAGTATTATGGTGCTTCGCAATGATTAGAATTAGAGTTATTATGTTATTTAATTAAGTTAACTATATATAAGAATTATAGGAGTTAGTCAGAGATCTAAATTGATATATTATTTATTAGATGTTAATTAAGTGTTGATTATAGATAAGTAGATATTGAAATATTGAGTTAAAGTATTATTAGATTGATTAGTTTATTCTAATTAAGTGTAAGTTATTAGTGGGCATCATTGCGAAGCACCGAGGCTATTATAGTGAAGGATTATATATTAATGATTGATGAAGGATGACAGTATATCAATATTATCTAACATTAGATTGATTAAGAATGATAGTTAGTATTGATTATATGTAATAGTTAGATTAAAAGTATTTATGTAATGGGCATCATTGATGCTATTATATGTAAGTATTATATTTAGTATAAATGGTGTATTATATCTATTATTAAGATTGTTATGAAGGGATTGTATCTAATCAAGTTAATTAATGTTATTTTATAGATTATGCATTGATATGTACATTTGGGTGGTATTAAGTTATTTATTATTAATGAGAATATTCAACTTACTCTAGTTAGATTAGTTGATTAATGTGTTTATATTAGTTCTATTTTATTTATAGTTTAAATGATTCATTAATATTTTATGTAATTAATTATGAGTTCTAGAGATAGATTAATATTAAGAATATTAGTTATTTAGATGTAGGAATCCATTCTTACTGTTGATAAGTTATTAATTATTTATCCATATTTAGTTATCATATATCTATTTAACTATATCACTTATATACCTACTAATATTGTTAGTATACTTATAGATCCTATTACTTCTAATATACATCGATGGCTTCGCCAATTACTATACTACTACTTAGACTGACTATAAGGTACTATATTATCATTAACTCTAGGGATACTTGATATCCCCAATACTTTAGATAGACGATTACTAAGTGATTCTATTTTATCCATTATATACCTCATCATATAATAACTCTACTTATCTACCTTATTAATTGATACATAGATTACTACTAATTAGATCTGGTACTAAGACTATAAATTATAGGATTATCTAGATTAATCATATTATTACGCCCCTTTGGGATCATTATTATTACTGAGATTGATTAATATTATTTTGACTAGACTAATTATAGAAGAACAATAGGAGTATTACCCCCGATCACTCCATCTTACTTGATCTACTGATTCTATTGATGATATTCTAATCCTGATATTCTAAGTACCTCTATGTATTCATCCTTAATAATCATATCTATCCTAGTACTCTACTTACCTATCCAATTATTTTACTCTATTATTGAGATGGACTATAACTACTTGTATTATCTATTACTTATACTCATTTCGATGCATCGCAATTATATACATTAATTGAATATCCCTAGGATACTTATCTAATTGACTAGAATTGTATTAATAGAAGAACTATAATTATTACTAGTATACTGATATTACTCCTTATTTAATTAATAAACTATTCTACTAAAATCTATGGAGTTACTATCTTGATCTACTAGTATTTTCCTACATCTATATACTCTTCCTAACTTATTGGATTATGTATATTACTATTATGAAGAATTATTGACTATGGATATACTATTATCCCTTAGATTGATATTACTCCTGACTTTAACTAGACTGACATTTAGACTTACTGACACTAGATTCCTTCTAGAATTGACTATATCTAGTACTATTATTATAATTATTGACCAGGGGATATCCTTATTGACATTGATTATCCTATCCCTTATATTACTATTGAGATTATACCTAGGACGAATCTATCATTACTTTATATTTACCATTAATTGACTCTATCTGATACTTTGATTCTCATTATTAACTCTCTGGATCTACCTTAACTATTAGAACTTATAATCATTGATACTCTTACTTATTATAGGGCTGATATTATATATTTAGCTATCTCATTTATAGCTTACTACCATTTATCTTTATTAGAACTCTATCTATTTATTTAAATTAGATTTTTAGTTAAGTACTCTTTATTAAGCAACAGTTAACTGCTTATTTGTAATTCAATGTAGATCTAAGGTAATTTTAATTAACACATCATCTACTCCAAAACCATAAGTAGGGCTATTTCTACCAAAAAGACATGTAGATCGACGCCACGCTTTCCCTGGGTCTGGCTTCAGTACGTATCGGCTTACTCGGCAAGCTCATTCGCCTCACTTTGATGGGCCCCGCCCAGACCCAGGCACCTATTTTTGCCTCCTCTTCGTTGCTAGCTTCGAAGCTTCGAAGCTTTCAATAAAATCAATACGCATTGCTGCGGCGGCCGCGACGTCGCCTCAGAAGCTCTTCTGAGGCCCGCCCCTTGAGGGGCGGTGACCGGAGGTCGGTCGCGGACGCTAGTCGCGTCAGCACGCTTGAGCGTCGGGGCGTCGCCCCCAGGATAAATTTGATGTGAGAATCTAATTTAGTTTAATCGATCATAGATCTATATTTACTTAACTTAATTTAGTTGAGGCCTCCTCTGAACAATAAAACTTCGTGAGTACGTCAATCATTTAAGAGATAGTGTGATTATTATAAGTAGAGTGCCTAGATTTCTAACAGCCACCATAATATTTATTTTATATAATATCCATAGGATTATCCTGCCATTTATTCATAAAAGACCATAAAGCTATCGGCTTAAAACAGATCTGCACCTCAAAACTAGGCATATTCAGGGCATACTCTAAAGTTAGACCATCAAAACAGGAAGGATTATGAATTAGCCATCTAAAGGATTAATCTAGTGAAGACCCTGGTAGGATACTAAATTACTAAAGATCGGACGGCGCGTAAGCTCGCGTTCAGCGACGTCCTTACGAATTTACAACAATTTTATACTTAGCCTCCTGTTGCTAATCAATCATCAGTTATCAATATTTGGTATTTTAATAGAAGCACTAAGGTACAAAATTAACTAATTGGCAATATCGCCCCACCGCCTCAGGCGGTGGGCCTCCTTATATTTAACATTATTCAGTATGAAGCAACCAGAGGTTGCTCAAATTAGTATAGTCCTTCAGTAATATCCAATAAAAGTCAAAATATTACGTTATATTCGTAAAATAGCTGAAAATATTTAAAATGTTAATTTACAATCAGCTAGTGATCTAAATGGGAGGTTTGGCGATTAGCAATCTACATTACGACTGATAATATAGAAACACCTATTAGACTAAATCTATAAAATAAATGTCGAAATATTACATAGTCTCCGGCTCTATATTTACAGACCTCGTCGAATCATCGGACGGCGCGTTAGCTCCCCCCGTACGGGGGTCGTCCTAACGATTCGATTCAACAGGTGCTACGGACTATATTCTTATGGTATAATCGATTGTCCTCCATTAATAATTAAGAACGAATACTAAGGCCACCGGATAAATTAATCGATCGCGCATCACCGAATTTAAGTTACGGACCCACCCTAGGGTAACCCCCGGAGCCACCGCCGTGGCGGTGGCTCCCGGTGGGAGGCTTAATGGATCATTTTATCCCGAGGGCCCGCTCCAGGGGGCTGGCTGCAAAGCCCTCTCCAGCTTCGCGCTTTGCTTATTTGGACAGTTCCACGACTCCGGGGGCAGCGCCGCCGGCGGCCCCCAAAAATCCATTTACGGTCGATTTTGTGGCCGATCAATTGGCTGGTGGTTAGGCCCATTATCTTTCCATTTTTATTAACAGATTTTTGATTGCTCAACGATCGATTTTGAAGTTAACTAAATAACCGTAGGGAACATAGTGACCGGAGGTTTACTTTATTAATTTATCACATGTTTTGAATTGATTTGGCACTGAATAAGTTTAATTGGCGAACAGCAATGGTGCTGATTAAAATAGGGGATTTACTCATAGATTAACTTAGTTTTATGCTAACATCAGACTAATCTTTTAGGTACCCATTTATTTAAGATAGCCAATAGTCAACCAATCCTACTAGGCCATATGATTTGGATGAGTCCACTATGCTTGTTGATTGAAATCGGCCGAAGGGCGATTTCGCTCCTAGAGGAGCTTAAATCTTAGGAAGCATATAATTATTAAAGCATCTATAGATGCTCAGGATAAGAGTTCTATTAGGAACCCAATAACGATTGTAATTAAGACCTAAGGTAATTTAACCAGGCACAAAGGCAATGTATAAACCTTGCACGTGTAGTGGAGGTGCCACGGGTGGGGGTTCCAGCACACGGAGCATGTAGTTCGCGGATTCGTAATCCGCGTATCCGAGTGATGGGGCCCCGCCATTTTCTGGCTGCGCAATCCATGCACTTTACCGCCTATACTATTTATTTATATTGGTAAGTCTAATCCAATGGAGCGGGCTATATTCTCTATTAAAAATCTTTAAGATTTTCCCAATTAAACTAAGATTCTTTCCTGTGGTAGCTTTACTTATGACAATAGTAACTTTCATTCAATAAATGATTATGTAGGTAAACACTTAGACATACAGGCCTAAATATTCAGAGTTGAGGCCTCAAAAGATGTAGCCTTCAATAATAATGGCCCAGTTACCTAATGAACAGTAGAATAAGCTGTATATTTATCAAGGACCAATATATAAAGGTTTGATACGAAGGAAGGCTCCTAGGAGCCTTGGATAGGAAAGCCAAAGCAATACTAACTCTCATATATATTTATATGGTTTAATCCTTTATAGTATATTGTAATGGCTATATTAATGTCATATATTTACGGGTTCTACTTAGTGTAACTCTTAGCATCTTACCTATTTATTAACGAACTAAATTAGAAACATATTGTTAGTCTTCGGCTTTAAACACGAGCGTTACTGATACAATAATTTGAATAAACAAAATAAGCAGGGCAATTTAACAGGCTCCCCCGTGGCACCGGGGCGGTGGTTCAGCAAGTTAGCCCCCGACCGCTCCAATCCGCGATTAGTGCGCGAAGTTTTTGCCGATTGTGGCATGTGTAGCTAAATGGTTAAACAATGTATAGGCTTATTAATTGAATTCATGCTATCTCTATACTGGAGCAATTTTATCCTAATTCTAACTTATGATTAATTATATACCTCAGTACTATTCAGTTAAAGTCTAGTATTGTCTTAGTTACGTAGAACCTTGTACTTATTATATCTTCTATATATACATAGTTGTAATTAATTTCATAGATATTCTATATTTATTAGCATTGTTCATAAGTAATACACTATAATTATAGCGGGTGCTATTATCGATTGAACTAATATTAATTATAGGTAGTCCCACGATAAAGCGACTTATTTCCACCTAATCGGTTTATTCCGAAATGGTTAAGCCCTGCTTATAAAAAAGCTGCTATTTTGTTTTATGAAGTTATCTGCCATTAAGTATGTACTCTACTGATAACTAGTTAGGCTATATTATATAAATCTAGTGTGAGATTTCGATATATTTTATAACCATATTTACCTGATTATTAATTTGTACTATATTCTCCGTTATTGGTCAAATCACCAAAAATCGCACCTCCACAATTAACTTGTCATTTAGAACTCTTTGTATTAGGTCAGTGGCATTATTATGTAATTAGCTCCGAATAGCCTGGTACCTCGCTCAATCTTATTCAAATAGGTGCAGGATTAACTGGTTTACTATATGAATGGGTCTTATCCTTTGGTTCTAATTAGAAGCAATCAGAGGTATCTATTAATTGAAGAAGTTTTGAGTTAGTATGAAGATAGAATTGAAATATTTAGTGTATAACGCCCGATTAATCATTTGAGATCTTTTTATTTATCGGGCTTATCTCTCATTAAATGAGTTACACTTAAGAGCCTACTTTCTATTTGACTGATTAGGATGTCCTTGCACCTCATTACTATGTACTTATTATTCTAGGCAAGTCTGGAGCGACTCCGTCGCGGCATTGATTCTGAGGATAGATGCTTGAGATATCTTCGGATTTATTTTCGAGTAACAGGTAGAACCTCCCTCAGAATGAGGGGTGGACTGGTCCGAGTTAGATATAGATTCTTATTTGCTTAACACCAACCTATGATAGGATGATTAACTAAGAACCAAAGCCGACGTATTGAGCGTACTACGATCAAACTGAACGAAGTAGCTGGTGTCATGCTAATTTGAGGATGCTCACTAAATAATACAGCGAGAAAATAAGTGTTATATCCTCCATACTTCCTCACCAATCTCAAGATTGGGCCAAGCTATCATTATCATTAAAGCTAGAGGAGCCACCTAGGCTGACGCGTTTGAGGTGATCTTTTTCTACTTCAATTGAGATAATCGGAACCCACCCCATCTTAGGTGGGGGTTATTAAATGTGTAAAGTTCTGTTTCGCTACTCAATTGAGTTACTTTTCATTCTTCCCTGATTCTTTGCTATTTTTTACCGGTACTTAACTATTTAGTTTTTATGACTAGTACTGGAAATCTACCCTTTAGCTAGTTGATGCTAGTCATGGGAAACGGCCAACACCTTAGCTCTTAGCTTCCCTATAAGCAAATTGCTTCTTACACATTAGACTTTTGCAAGTTTACTCTATCAATTAAAGTCCCCCTCTGAACCCTAATACAAAATCTATTTAGATTCCCCCATTTCGAATTCAGCTTTAATTGTTAACTAGGATCAGACCTATCATCTCTTCTTCATTTTACTCGTGAAGGTGGACGCGACGTAGACCGGAGGTCGGTCGCGGACGCTAGTAGGAGCCTTTACAAGGCTCCGGTCGCTCCGTGACCGGGGCGACGCCCCACCTAGCTCAAAGCACCGGGCTCGAAGAGCCGGGGACCGGTCGCGGCTAGCCTCCGGCCCGCCCCTTGAGGGGCGGGGGGCCCCTACAGGGGGCCCGCCGCTCCACCTCAATAATGTGGTGCTGATGTTTATTGATTACGATAGCCATTGATTAGTAGGCCATCTAGACTAAATATCAGGTTAGGTCTCTTAGTAGATGGGCTATAAACTTAAGTGAGCGGCGGATGCCGCGGTGTGGCGTCGCCTCAGAAGTTCTTATGAGGCCCGCCCCCTTGAGGGGCGGGGGCCCCGGATGGGGCCGGCCACGGACGTGACGTAGGAGCCTTTACAAGGCTCCGGTCACTCCGCGACGACGTCGCGACCAAGATAATAGAAACTATCTGGTCAAATCGATCATTGATCGAGACGTTAATTACTAATTTGTAAACTGACATGATCTTAATACGAATGCGATGTTTCAATAATAATTGGTGCTGTAGAGGTCTGGAGGAATAATATAATATAGATACAGAAGATATAACTACGAATAATTGAAATAATATTCAGTGGCACCTGTTGTAGAATCTTGGGCTAAACCTGATTTGGTTGGATGTCGTGAATAATCGGAGATCGATTATTGAAGTTGATGCACCATAGTTTCAGAAATTGTAAGAGGACCTTTATTTAGGTTGCATCGACCTAGTCGATTGGTTTATGGATCTAGAATTCAAACTCGCACCTTCGGTGCGATTAAATCTACTAATCATGTAGTTGAATCGAATCGTTAGGACGTCGCTGAGCGCCGTCCGATGATTCGACAACCTCCTAATTCAGTATTGGAATAATCTATTATTTGACCAACTTCGCAGGTTCCCAGCAATTGAGCGGCTACGTGATGAATTTAGATGAAACGGCCCGTAGGGAATCGTCAGGAGAAGTTTTGATCGAGAGTCGATCAGAATGATGTATTGCAATTAAACCTAATCATTATAGTCGATCATTAGATCGAGGGTCTAGGGAGTAAATCTAAAAAAAAAGAGCTAAAGTAAAGTAAAAAGAAACACATAATAAAAAGAGCAACATTAGTTGCCCAATCTTAGTGGGCTCACGCTATTCTAGGGAGTAGACTACGAATTCTTACCTTTGAACTTATTGTTGGACCCTCCTTGGGGATCGGACATCAGGTTGGGTCTCTTACATCTTTTATTATTTAGGAAAAGGAGAGCTTTAAGCTCTTACTATTTGTAGTCCTTCAGACGTTATATTGAGATTCAGTAAGTTACCTTAAGCATCTGTAGATGCTAATGGATTATGTGATTTATCGCACCAGAGGTGCTACTAGAATTACAAGTAGCTTATGATAACCTCAAAGATTGCTGGAACTTTGAACATCCTGATGCATTTTTGACACTTAGCCGTGGTTCACCTGGAGCCCAAAAGGCCATCACATATTTCCGGTTTCATATGAAGCTTCCTTAATTTATCTTCTAGGGACCCTCTATATATGGCTTCTAATTAGGTGAAATAAGTAGAACTAAAGATGAATTGCTAGCATTTTCAAAATAATGGGGGGGGGGGGAAATAAACCTAAAATAATACCAAGTTAGATCTGGCAAATAAACCCTGAATTACTTTTTGAAGTTAGCAGCGGCCCGCTGCACGTTTACCTCGAGGAGCTCTGGGTAATTAACATAACTCTAATCAGTGCTGTGCACTATCGCTTCTATTTATTTCTGATTGGATTAGCCCCGAGGAGGGGATTATCCGCCCACTGGGCTGGATTATTATAGATTATTCACTCGATTTAATCGAGTTTAGAAGACTTTATACCGCTTCTATGAAGCTCCTCTGAGTTATTTCTATTTTAAGTTAGTCAACACTTAAGCCAACCTTTGATTGAGCTAAATTACTTACTACAAATTGGATAATGAGACTACAGCAGATTTATCCTTAAATTGGTACTTCGAACAATATAAGGAGCCGCTCCAAATAGGCCTAAGTCGATCCCAGGGGCCCACTCATGGGGTAATCTCGAACGCGAAGCCGCTTAAGATCAGTAATAATTAGAATTGAGACCACTCATTTTTATATAATCACAACCATCCTAGCTATAATAGACTGGAAGTATAAAGTATAGATTGTAGAACCATTTAACAATAGACCAAAGTTGATGGGAGTTGATTTAAACAATCCGCGTAGCTCGCCCCGCGACCGCTAGGTCGCGACGTAGGAGCCTTGTAAAGGCTCCGGTCGCTCCGCCGCTCCAGATTGTGGGAAGTGTCCAACAAATCAAAGAGTTAGTTAAGGTGGTAATTATAAGAATATCGTTCAGAGGCGGTCAACAAGCAACTGCTAATGGCTCAGTTTTTAGCTACACATAAACCTTATACTATATTTCTAAGTAACTAGGTCAAATGCAAAGTACTTTATAGTTGATCTTATGAATCGAATATTTATCAACTTACCTTCAGTACTCTATACAGTTTAGGTCATGTCACTGTAAAACCCATGTGGTTTGATGTCTAGGAGATAATTACTACCTTGCTGGTTCAATTCCAGCTATTATCGAGGTGGAGCGGCGGGCCCCCTGTAGGGGCCCCCCGCCCCTCAAGGGGCGGTGATCGAAGATCGGTCGCTCCAACTAACCAAGATTAGGCTGATAATCCTATAGTAGCATTATCAATGGTTGAACATCTATTAATATTCCAATAAAGCTCCAGAGGGGCAGACGCGGTCCGCGTCCAGGAGGCGTTGCCAAATTCGAGGAGGAATGAGACCATAACGAGCTAGGAGTATATTTCCAACAACTTCAAGTTGCTCACTAATTATTGCTATACATATTAGGGGTAATTAAACACGAGGTGGAACAAGATGCGAAACATCGATGGTTTATTACTGATTAAACTAGCTAGACGGTCCTTTAGTTATATAAGGATAAAACCAGATCTTCTAAAGATTTTACTCATGCCAAGTTACTAATTATTCATGATATTGCCACCTTCAGGTTCTTCAACCATCTTAGGTGGTTTTTATTAAGAGGTTGGAGCGACTCCTAGCGTCACGACCATATTACAAAGCTAATCATCGAAGATGATGAGGACGAGATTGTGGAGTTTAGACTGAGAATAAAGGAGAGGTTGAATTTAATTTATTTAGGGCAATGAGCTGCTACGAAGTTGCTCAATTCAATTACTTAACTAACATTACTCTCTAATTAATAGGAGGCGTAGTCTAATTGGTTAGACAGCAGACTGTAAATCTGTGAGTAATCTCAATGTAGGTTCGAGTCCTATCGCCTCCAGGTGGTTCCAGGGTAGGGCAACAACTAGCAATTGAAATAATCAGCCGATGTGGAACTTTGAGATCAACTAGGTTTATCTGAAGCTAATACGGTTATATTAGACATACTAGAAGTGATTTTATATTGAACAGGGTATTCCAATAATCATCTCCTTTAGGTTAAAAATGTTAAATCAACTATTGCTAGAAGAGGTTAAACTAATTGTAAATCAAATAGATTAAGTTAAACAGCTGAACATAACAATAGAGATAGAATTAGTAGACTATTTAGGATTTCCAGTTCATCTATCTGATTATCTCTTGGTATTTCTAATCATCAATGATCACCTAATTACTGTCATTTCTTTAACAATTGACTAAACTGAATTCAATCTTAAGAAGCTATGAGCGGTGGAACCTATTTGATTAATTGGATCAAAGGACCATAACAATCGTTTTAGCGTAGACATTTTGATTATTGTTATTGGAATCAATCTTCTCAAGACATTAAGCTAAGCGGTACAAGGATCAATTGCTGTTATAACTAATTGGTTTATTTCTAAGACTAGATGCTGTAATGTAATCTCATTAGTTTGTAATTAATATGTTATACATTAAAATATAGATGATAGCTTGGACAGAAAACGGCTTAACAAGAATATTTAAATTTAGTGAACATGAGACATTTTACATAAATCTTAATTAGGTAATCAACAATAAAAAAGATCCAACCAACAATAATCTAGAACCTAAAATAGGAACCAAAAGATAATGATAAAACTATTTTTGCAGCAGCTAATAATGGAAGCTTAGTAGAAGCTGATATGATTGAAGTTATTTGTATTTTATCTTTCCGAATATTTAAAGGGCATCTAATTGATCGATATAGAAGATCGACTAATAGGTGATAAGTATAAAGATTGACCAATTCCGCGTCAGCCGCGCCTCCCCCGCGTTCTTAAGAACCCGGGCCCCCATTTGAGCATCCTCAGAAAATCACCCTCAGACGATAAGTTACTAACGTGATATAAGCTAGTTTGGAATAATCATATAACCATGTAGTGTCATCAATAGATCTACCTACATCTGAATCGAATGATTAACATCTTGAATTGCTAATTTAGGGGAGCTATAGAAAGTAAAACCGACCTAACCTTATCTATAGCATTATGGTGATTCTATCCTTATTATTAATTTAGGTTCTATTTTTAGACGCCTTGGGTTCTTCTAATAATCTTCTAGTCAATCGCGCCGTGGCGTCGCCTCAGAAGTTCTTATGAGGCCCGTAGGGCCGGCCACTCCAGCCGCTTCAAATTAATCAAGTAATAGCAACTGCATAGTGATATATAATGTTTATCAACTTAGGAAATGAGGAATATTGAAGTTATTTAAAAGACATTTTTAATAGTTTTTATAAGCCACAACTAATTAATTCATAATGGGCTTTAATTATCACCTCAGAAGTCAGTAAGGGCTATCCTGTCCTAGGGGGGGGGCTATATGTAGCGCGGCTATTGAGGATCGCAACTCAATCGAGGTGGACTACCTCCACGATGAGCTTAGGCTCTAATAAATAGCATAATAACCATCGATCTAGTGATCGATTAATAATAGAGAGGATTTGTCTATTTCTTAAGAACCCGGGCCCCTTAAGGGGGGCGGCTGGAATTGGGTTGAACTAAACCAATAAGTGGCTAATATCATTTTACTAATAACGCGTTTAGGCCCGATCGTATATAAGATTAGTTCATAGATTGAGTCAAATATAAACTAGAAGGCTACATGTACGATAAATATTGGAAAGCTTCGCGGATTATCTCAAATACATCGCATTCTATGGTGAACAAACCTTCTACATATTCTAACCAAACTCGGCCGAAGGGCGAGTTCCCGCGGACGCGGCAACTCTAATTGTGGGACCCACCTACTACGTCGCTGGATTATTTTCTACTTAATCCTAGACCAACTTCGTTGGTGAATTAGTTAGAGGTTTTATTACTGAATCATTAGGAACTAAATCAATCGTGGAGGTGAACGCACCGCGGGGCGGGCACGTCCACCTCGATAAATCATCCACTTATTCAATTGAATTAGCATGTTAGGAGGAGACAGATAGCAATGTACTTATCCTATGTATATGTCTAGTAAAGTAAATAAAATAGATAAAAATCACTTGAAGCGAAGTAGATAAGAAGCAATCTACGATTGCTCAATTATTCCATAATTGGGATCAGAACCTACAAGGGAGATAAAATTATTTGAGGAGAGAATTCTAAAGATGTAACCTACATATTTTATTAATAATTTGTCATCAAGAATATTATAGTGTTCATTAAGACAGATAATGAATTTGAACTTATGTGGGATTGCTCTAATTAAGGTAACATAATGAATGGATCACAATTAAAAATTGAAAAAGTTAATGATGAATAATTAAATTTCATTTGTGTTTATTGAAGTTTCGTGGTTGACAACCAATGTTCTTTGCAGGAGGAAGTCAGATTACTTAATTTAGATTTTTAGTTCAAAGATGCAATGAAAGGGGATTTAGCTGCATTTCTCTAATAACTCTTTGAAATAGAATTATCAGATGTAATTAAAAGTTCCTTTTCCTGGAGGAAAACCCCTCCATTCTTTTGGTAAGCCAGGTAAATTCCAGTAAGATAGCAATTTTATTTCATTAGTAATTGTTTTACCACTTACTATTTGGTTTAATAATATGGAATTACGAGTCTAAACAGAAAAGCTGAAGGTTCTATTCGAGATTCTTCCGTGCTTCCTGGGACCCTAAAAGTATACCACAACTCATCAAACCATCTATCAACTACGACTAGTTCCAGAGTCTCAAAGGGTGCTATTCTAATTGGTTACCACCGACATCCAATGATCTGAATCATGGTGCTCTAAGCAATCAGTGGATTGCTCAATGTTATCTAAATCATCTATAAACAATCTAGATGCAAATAAGGCTCATATTAATGAGTTCTATAGATCTAGTAGGTTCTATCATCAACTTGAATAAATGCTGTAGTACAAATCTATTTGGTATTATGCTCGAAAAATCAACCAAAAAACAATCAATGTAGAATCAATCGTGGAGGTGAACGCACCGCGGGCGCCAATTTGATAAACCGCATTTGTGAATCGATCACTTTCGAATTCCCGCGGCGCGGAGTTGCTCGCTGCATTTCTAAATCCCCGCCTCCGTTTAAGTCTCAGATACTTTTTACTAAGCATTTTTTTCTCATATTTTCTGCATATGGTGTTTCTACACCAATGGTGATTGGTTAGCAGGTTTTACTCACGCTCAAGGACATTTTACAATTTGAGTTTCTAATTATTTTGTATTACTCTACTTTATGCTTCTATTAATATATTGTATGCTATTCCATAATTTGGAGGTTGCGGTGACAATATTATTATTCCTTTATTTGAACCTCTTAGTTTTTGGATTTCGCCTATTTAATAATAGCAGCTTGCCTCAATCAACATAGGTAGAGATCTTCTTAGTCGCTTTGATTGTAGTTCTAAACTTCATCGCTAGCGACGTCGCCTCAGAAGCTCTTCTGAGGCCCGGATCTGAAGGATCCGGGGGGGCCCCCCTAAGGGGGGCCCCGGTCGCGGAGTGGCCGGCCTTCGCCTACGCCACACCAGCCGCTCAAACTACTGAAGATAATACTTCACTCATTTACATGAGTTGAGGTTTTACTGATTTATACGGTGGTTTCTTATTTCATAAGTCTAAACTTAGTTTTTTATTATCGTCCATTACTCTTTTTTGGTTTTACTTTATTCTACATATATATTTGTTGTATCTACTATTTTCTTCTTTGTTTGATAGTTTACCTTTATATACTATTTGACATTTTTATTATCCATAAGCGCACCATTCAAAGACACCGACTTAAGCTTACTACAGTTAACTTTAACTAGAAGATTATTCACGATAAAAATAACATTACAGGTATAATCGTTCAACCACCAATGACAAAGTCGTCATCCCTAGAATTAGCTTCTCTCAGAAGCCCTAGATATTCCCACGATCTTCATAGAAAACATTATTAATTGAACAAATGTAAGTTTCTGAAACTATTATCTCCCTTATTACAATTACTGCAAGGCACTCTTGAGTACTTTTCTTATTCACCTAAAGCTATTAGAAAACTAATTCTCTACATTACCTGGTTATTTTGGTAAGTAGACAACTTGATTTAATCTTTAATCAGACTCTTAGAATATTTTATAGAAGCAACTTTGAGTTTCATGTGCTTAAATACCTCTCTTTAGATTATTCATTTTCTCCCTTTTACATTTAGATTGTTATAGATAGGATAATAATAGGGAGGATCAATCAATTTATCTGAATATTGGTAGAGTGGGCACCTATTTGAAGCTTAAGTATTAGGTAAATTGCACCAGTAATGGTTCCAGCTAATGATTTATCAGTGTTGGTTGAGATCTGTATTTAATTATATCTATAGAATAGCAATTAGACCTACTGAATTAAATAAAAATAATTATGATCTTATCTAAGCCATCTTGGAGCGGCATCCGCCGCTGATGGCCGTTATAGGTTTTAAGATTAGAAATTACTAAACAAACTCGAGTTTGTGCGATCAGGTTTTACCAAATCTCCGATTTGTTCTTTAGATGATGCGGAATCTATCTTTGATTGATGACATAGCACTACTATTACAAGGTCACCTACCAACTTGGGCTCTGTAATCTAATACCATAGTGTAATTAGTTGGAAAAGCTCTAGGTTAACCATAGTTATAAAAGTTTCTAAAGAGATTTGAACTATAATCAATCGTGGAGGTGAACGCACCGCGGGGGCGGGCACGTCCACCTCGATCAAATTCAGTGCGTACGCACGAATTCCCGCAAAGCGGCAATTCTAATCACTAAAATCCAGCCTGTAGGGCTGATTTACCCTCTCGGGCCCGCTAGGAGTCGCTCCAATCCTACTAGTAATTCAGTTAAATAAGTTCCTTTGGCCTCAGATAAATGGAGCAGGTTCAACCAATAATCAATTTTGCTATGACGCCGCGAACTACAGTGGTGATCAATTTGACAGGTTTCCTAGGAAGCTTGCCTTCAGTAAACATATGACGCGCTTATTTGACAAGTATATACTAAGGAGCTGTCGTGGTGGCCTCTCATAGAGCTAATTGTTTAATTCTTTCTTTTGTTATTTCTTCTTATTAGTTATTTCAATTATTCTAGAATTATTATCTTCTACTCGGATTCTTCAATTGGCCCGAGCGGAATCTAGGTGAACAAGCTTATGTCCGCTCGTCGGTAAATTAGCGCGTGAGACGGTTGAGCTTTCAATTGATTAAGTTCTGATGAGCCTGTAATGGCCAGTTACCCCCATCAAAATAGCTTTGATGTGTTTCATAGTAAAGCTCACAACTATTGTTGATAGTTTGGTCCCTTAGAGCTGATATAGTATATAGAAAGGAGGCTATTAATAGCCAGGATTTGACCGTAGCATACCCCTAAATGGGGACACTAAAGAACAAAATAAAAGAAACAAAATAAATTGCAACTAACATGTAAATCAACTAAAAAAGTTAAGCTAAATCCTTCAGCAAAAAAGGATGGAGTTTACTCTAAACCTCTTCTACAATAATCTATTAAATAGTATAATGAAGGATATGTAACGGTAAAGGAGGAAGAATAAATCCAGAACACAATTTGTATCATGAGTTAAATTAGATTAAATGCCTTTAGATTGGATTATTTAATGGTACCCGTCCCTGCTTCACATAAATATTCCATATTCAATGCCATACTACTAAAGATTGGTCCAATGAGATGTATTAACCATGAATTCTGCATATTATAGCTAAGGATAAATATATATAAACCAAACGATCGATCAATTAATAATAAAAGTCATAGCATTTGTAATAAACCATGTGTATTCTCCTAGAGGATGCATAACCCTATAAGCATATTACATAATAGATTCTAGAATAGAAGGCTAATCATTAGACATTACTTCATTGATCATAAGTAATTGTGTAGGGTTATCGATAAAAAGTATCTTTAAAATAACTGCCTTATAAACCACTCATCTACATGAGTTAAGCAAGATTAGTAAAATTACTAAAATTAAGAATAGCTTCGCGATTGAACATATTTTCATTTTTGGCCGCGGCCGGGATGATCGAATTGACCGCAGATGAACTTAATCCTTCCCTTCGTGGTTACGTTATGGCCGCAACCACAACGAGCGCTTTATAGATTCGGTAATCCTTCATCTATTTTGATCACCATTTCGTTCAACTAGTTCGCTTCACTTCCACTTATTTAAGTTTACCCAATCTAGAGGTAAGCGTAAGCATTTTTATTTAATTTGCTATAGATCTCTGATTAAGCACTCTATGAGTGCGCAGAGTAAGTAGTAAATAGGTAAACCTACAGAATGAAAGATAGAAACAGGTCTAGATGCTTTTGATATTTGGAAGTTTGAAAAGAGAGAGCACGAATTGTCAGTGAATAAGAGTTACAAAGTAATTGGAGCGACTCCTAGCGGCACTAGCCAAAAATCATCAATTCATTGGATTGCTGGACTTATATACATAAGCTGTCATCTTTTCATATTAGTGCATAAATCTAAGATTTGTTCATTTGAGTTCTTACATATTCTCTGTTTTACAAGAGGCTCTATTATGGGTAATTCATCCTGAGTTGGTCTATGCGTCAACTTGAATTATTTGAGTTATTATTGCCCTTCTATTAGACTATTCTAAAATTAAGAATCTTCCTGTATAAATATGAGAGAACCCCTACTTTTACAATGCAGATCCTCAAATCAGTAAAAATGATAATACCGCATCATCTAACGAGCAAAAACTATAATACTTTTGTAATTTCTAATAATTTGTAGCAAATGGGATTCAAGATTTATTAGAATAAGTAGTAGTTACATTTTGAGAGGTTTATAGAATATAGGTGAATACAGGATATACAAAATCAAGAAGAAAACCTGTAGGTAATTGAATAATTTGAGCGGCTTCGGAACACTGCAGGCATATTCTATGTGTTCCCTAACCTCAATCAGTCATCAAAGATGCTCAGGAATTTATAATAAAAGTGAACCCTAACTATTTAATAAAATATTACGGTCATTACTAAATAATTTACCTCTAAAGTCATTAAAGTATGAGATTAGAATAGCAGCAACAGTGAAATTAAAAAAGCTGATTCAAAATGATGGATCATGAATGGCACAAATACTTCGTTGCTCTTCCTAGTTAAGGTTGGCTGTTTAGCTCATAAAAATATTGATCGCTAGCGACGTCGCCTCAGAAGCTCTTCTGAGGCCCGGTGCTTGAAGCACCGGCGGCCCCTTCGGGGCCGGT
>JADGIZ010000067.1:0-31636 GCA_027604665.1 Polyrhizophydium stewartii | reverse complement strand
CGCCCGCGCTGCGATGCCGCCGTTTTGAGCGAGATGCACTCCGACTCCGCCCACCGACCTCCTCGCCGCCTGCCATCTGCCTGCCGCCTGTCACCCGCCTTCCGATGCGCCTTTCCAGCTCTCGGCGCTAATGATCAGCTCTGCCCTGGCACACAGACAGCCAGCTCCAGCAGAGAGCATGTCGCAACGCTGGGACGTCCAGATCGCACGGCGCTCAAGGTGGGGCGGCTGGACAGCGTGTGCGACCAGCAGCTCGCTGCCGATCATGATTGTAAACACCCACACTGCTTTCTGCCTCTGCCCACGCTCTGTTATCCTGGCGTCTGTCACGCCGCAGCCAAACCCCGTCATCCTGCTGTTGTCGACAACTCTGTGTTGGTACAGACGAGTATATCAATGGTGTTGCTGGTCACAAGAGTGCGACAAGCACGGCGAGAACCAATATGGAGCTCGCCATTCAATGCATTCTTTATGTCTGGCTGCACTGCACACTCCGTCGCAGCATTCTGTCAGGCCGGCACATCGAAACGCTCGCTCTTGCTCGCGGCTGGATCACCGAGGTTTTCAGCAAAATTTCAAGTTCACTTTTCAACCACATGTCTTCAGCAGCAGCGAGGGGCGACGCTGCCACTGCAGGCCGCACAGCGGCGGACGACAGCGCAGCTGCTGCGCAGGCGGCAACCGTCCCGGCCGACTTCAGCCGCGAGTTGCTGTCGCTCTACGAGCTCAAGCCGCCTGTGTCCGCGTCCAAGATCGCCGCAATCACCAAGCTCGCGCTGCACTACACAAAGGTGCCGTGGAGGCGGGCTCTGCCGGCGTCTCGCAGACCGGCCGGGCTGACACACCGACGCACGGCGGCGTGCGCACAAACGGCGTCTGCTCCCTCCTGTGCTGCCTGCCCGCCGCACCGCCGCTGGCGCCCCGGCTCGCCCGCAGCAATACAAGGCCATCGTTCACGGGATTGAAAAGTTTGTGCTCAAGTGTCGGCCAGAGCACAAACTCACGGGCCTGTATGTCATCGACTCGATTGTGCGTGCGTCGCTGCGCCGTGCGGCCGAGCACCAGCAGCAAACGCAGCAGTACGGCGCACACAGCGTCTTTGTGCGGCGCTTTGAAGAGAAGCTCGACTCCATCTTTCTCAACCTCGCGGGAGCCTCGACCAAGGACAAGGTGCGTGACGGCCGCAGCTCCGCCTGCTGTCAGCTGCACACGCTTGCGCCGCTGCTCGAATGCGCCTCTGGCGCGGAACGCTGACACCTCCCCCACCTTTGCCCGTTCCACGCGCACGGCGCACGGCCCCATGAACCGCGAATGCAGGAGCGCATGAAGAGGGTGCTCGGCCTGTGGCTGCAGAGCGGCATCTTCAAGCCCGACCTTCTGACGACGCTCGACGAGACCTACTTTCTCGACACCAACTCGGCCACGGGTAAAGGCTTGTTGTGGCTGCTGCTGCGACTACTGCGACTGCTGCTGCTGACCGCCCCTGTCTCCGCAGGATCGTCTCGCAAGCCAGGCAAGGAGCGCGACCACCGAGCTGCCGCGGCTGGCCGCGAGGGTGGCGATGGCCGGCATCGCCAGCAAGAAGGCAGCGTGGAAAAGAAGGAGCGTGAGCGGGAGAGGCATCGCGACCACAGATCTGGCCCAAAGATCGAGCAGCGCTCGGAGCAGCTTGAGCGCGAGCCCGCTGCCTCGCTTCACGATGGGCCCGGCACGAGCACGGCTGCTCCCACGGCGGGCGAGGAACAAGAGCCGGGCATCGCTGCGGATCGGCACGTTGCGGCAGCGCAGCGCGAACCTGAACCGCACCCAGCCCAGCAGCAACACGAACAGCAGCAACACGAACAGCAGCAACACGAACAGCAGCAACACGAACAGCAGCAGCAGCAGCAGCAGCAGCAGCAGCAGCAGCAGCAGCAGCAGCAGCAGCAGCAACAGCAACAGCATCACCAGCTGCACGACTCGTCGCATGTTGCGACGGTCCCGCAATCGCTTTCCGGATTACCCCCGGGCATCATGCCCATGCAGACCCTCTCGGCTCTTCTTGGCGCCAACACGCTGGCGCCTGCCATGAGCGCTGTTTCCACAGCGCCGCCATCGATGGCCGCAAAGCTTAGCGACCCGCTCTTCGACTTTGATTACGGAGACGAGGACGACGAGGGAGAAAGCGCTTCCCCGGCCGTAGACGAGTCATCTGCGGTAGCAGACGCGCCGCCGGCCATAGGCCCTCCGCCGACGTCGCTCGGCTTCCCGGCGACATCATCACTGCCGGCAGTGCTCACACCGGCACTCGATGCAAATGTCCTGCGCGGGCTAACCGCGATGCAGAGCACCGCGGTTGCTGGCGCCTTGAACTTGCCGCTCGATCTGAGCATCCTGGCACCACCGCCAGGGGTTCCGGGCCTTCCAGGAGCCGGGGGCCTCTCGGCCACAGGCGTCGGCATGCCCGGCATGCCGGCTCTTTCGGATATACCAGGCCTGGCCGCGCTCCCGGGACTAACGGGACTCGCCAACTTGACGGCGGGTTTCGCGGGTGGCCCGACATTGGATCCGCAGGGTGCCATTCTGCCACAGCAGCCGCAGCACCAGCAGCATCAGCAAGACCACCCGCTGAAGCGCCAGGCCGGGAGCTTGGGCGACGACTACGGCGCCTATCGTGATGGCAGCGGGGTCTTCCGCCGGCGAACCGACACATAAACATCTGCGATCTGCGTGCTTTCCGCACTCCTGATTTCAGCATGGCTACTTCTGGCTGTTTTCTGCTTTTCGCACTCGCCCGCACCTGCCTACAAGTTGTAATGCATGAAGATGTTTATTCATCCTCTTCGCCAAGCACCTCGTCGTCGGAATCGGCCGCGATGCTCCCGAGCGACTCTGCGACGTTGCGTGCCCACTCGTCGACGCCCTTGGGTCTGTGCGCTGGCCTATGGAGCCCAGCAAGCCCGCTGTTCGACTGACGTCGGATCGACGTTGCAAGGCTGGCATGGGATGCATCGGGGCGGTTCTCGGTGGAGTTGATGCGTGCCGAGTGGCTCAATGAGCTGCTCATACTCGACGGCGATCTGGGCATCGACGCTCGCCGGTCGCTTGACGCACGGCCTCCACCAACGCCGAGATTCTGCGCCGTTGAGCCTCTGGGTACGCCGCCAGGGCTTACAGGCCTGCCACGGCCGTCGCTTTGCTGCTCAGACACGGTCATGAGTATATGTAGATGCTCGGGGTTATGGGGCACCTTGCCTGAGCGGACAGAGCGTGGAGAAAACTCCATAGCGGAGCCAAAGACTTCGCCCGACTTGGCCTTGACACCCACTCCGAGCAGGTGCGGGTCCGAGTCATGCGGCTGGTTGTCGCTGCCACCAAGTTCATGCTTGCTGTGTACAGAGCCTTGCTTGCTGCCTTGCTTGCTGCCTTGCTTGCTGCCCAGAGCAAGCCCATCTTGGCTGGCGAGGTCGCTTTTACTGATGGCGCCGAGCACGCTCTCGAACTTGTCGGTATGACCCGGATGCCCAATAATATCGGCCGACGCATTAACGAGCTCGCCGTCGCTTATCGCGTCTTCAGTTGCAGCACGATTGCCGCGCCTTGTAGGAAGCGACGAGTTCATGGACTTTTCAAGCTCGTCGTCGCTCAGCATGTCGATGGGCGGCTTGCGCACGGGCGACATCTCGGACGTTCCGAGGATGTCTGTCGACGACCGGAACATTGCTCGCTTCTTCCCTGGCGCCAAGTCGGCCGTGATGTGCAGACTCATCTTGGAGCCAAACTTTCCGCCAGCCCCCTCTTGATGGCCCTTGGTGCCTTTGCGCGGGCCAGCGGGCAGCTCGTGCTCCAGGGGCTGCGGCTGATTGGTGATGCGCCGGTAGATGGCCGAGAAAATTTCCCTGATTGGGTCGGAGGCTTGTGACGTTGTCTGCAAGATGAACTCGCTGACCTCGGGCAGCTTACGGACTGCCTTGGGCAGTCGTACGACGTGCTCGATGTTGCATCCAAGCATAAACTGCGCAAAGGTACGCTGTGAGATGACGGCGAGGGCAGAGTGAGTCACCAAGCAGAGCAAAGTTACCTTGAAATGGCTGTACATGCGTCCGAAAACGTAAACCTCGCCGACGATGATAATCAGGATCTCGGTAACAAAAATGAGAGTGTTCCGTGTCTGGGAGAACGACACATACGACGACGCGTTTGAATAAGTTGTTCGCTCGTGAGCAGACCAGCCGTCGAGAAGGAACGGCTCCAGTAGCCTTCTCATCAGCGCAAGCTTGCTCGGGCTTGGCGTAAACGAATCGTATGCTGACACTGCCGCAGAAAAGGATATCAAATTCCACAGAAAGCGCTCTTCGGCGTGAGCAACTCCGTGCATGACAAGCTCCTTGGTAAGGCCAATGGTCGTATTCGGCGAGAGCGTGTCGCAGTCCGAAACGTTGGCAGCGAGGCAAGTCTGTGTCGTTGGATCGAGATCGGCAGCAAAATGCGTGTAGAACGGCGGGCTTGGTGGATAGCGCCCGGGATCACCGTAGATCACGGCCGAGTAGATTCCCATGATGTCATCAATTGTTTCGAGGAGATTGTCAGTGAGGACCTCGGGCGAGTCCCAGGTGCTTGAGTCGTTCCGCACAATCTCGAAGGAGAGCGTCGCCGCACGAATAGAGAACGTCTTCATGTCGCCGAACTGGTCAAAGATGGCAAAGAGGCGACCAATCTCGTATATGGCTGTGGCATTGAAGTAGGCGTAGATTACAGCCAGCGACACCGAAAAGAGCCCGTAGAAAAAGTACTGTATACGGAAATTGTGCTTTTTGGCGTCCTTTTGGTCGATGTTCATGGCGCCAAATGTCTCGTCGAAACCCAGGCGGTCCTCATTGATCACATCGTCAACAACCTGCAATCGCAATCGTGCCACCAAGGAGATGAACGTTTGTCAGCATCGGCCTGGACGCAGTAAGCACACCACATGCCTCTCGCCTTGACAAGCTCGTTCTTGACACTCAGGGGCAGAAGCCGGAAGACATTTAGGATCGCGGTTTGCGTCTTGCGGAACCGATAGACGATGAGCACATCGAGAACAGACAAGAAGATCATAAACGTCGCCGCCTGTGCAGCCGTCAGGACAAAGATGTAGGTTTTCGACGAGTTGGACCGACTGTTCTGGGTGGTGAAAAACAGCGTATTCATCGAGTAGTCATCTGGTGCGTGGGATGCAGCGCACAAATGCGTCAGGCTCGTGCTTGGTATCCGCTGCCCTGTGCTTCCAAGTGACACCTACAGGCATACTTCTGGATGTTATACCAGTTGTCCGCGATGAAGCGAAAGTCGTTGTTGGTCGCAAGCACGGGAAAGGTCGAAAAGTTTGTGGTGGCGAGACTGAGCCCGCTATTGGAGATGTCGAGCATGAGTTCGAGCAAGCCGACGCTGATCTGGTGAGTGCCGGCGATTTGGGGATAGTACGAGATATTTGCAGTGATCTTTGTAGCGCCGCGTGGCAAGATCTAGTCAGCATCGGACACCTGATCGGCATCTCATTACGCTGCTTTAAAACGCACCGAGGGCTGCATGTAAAACCGGTTTGTGTCGGCTGATTGGTCTCTGAGTCGGAAGGTTTCGCGAGCGACTGTTTGCAGGTCAATCATTTCGCCGTAGAGCTTTGCCTGCACGCGAGCAAACGTGATGGGATCGTTCGTCGCGACGGCGTCTTCAAGCTCGCGCACACGATAGAGACTAAGCGCCGTGTTGAATTCGCGATCGTGAAGCATTTTGAGGTAGGTGAGACCCGACGCCGTCGTGGACAGAAGCTGTTTGCCATGGTAATTCAGGAATGTGCCTAATCAGCCAAAGAGCGGGTGATTTGCGCCAAGAGACGATGTGCGGCATCGAAAACGCACATTCATGACAATCACGTGGCTGGCGATTAGCACGGCCATAGACACGGCGCCAATGGTCAGGATAGTGAACAACAGGAGGCGCATGTCTTTGACGTAAACTTGCAGCAGCTTGTTGCGAATTCGCGTGTTCTCCCGCCTCTGACCAGCCTCGAAGCTTGCGTTTGATGCGCTCCGCGACCCTGGATTGCTGCGACTGTTGGAGCTACCCTCTTCGTCGCTTTCGAGCTCATCGGCGAAGCTGGCGTCTCGGAAGGCGTCTGGGCGGGCCGCGCGCGAGTCACGAGACGTGCGCGGCTCGTCAACTTTGAGGGCAACCTCATAGCGGTCGCCCTCCTGCAATGCTTCAGCGGGTTTCTGGATCTCGGCGCCTTCTTCGCCTGGGTCGCTTTCCTGGTATCCATCGCCAGCTTCGATCATCTCGGCATCAAATTCAAGCTTGGTCGCCTTGGTCTCGTCGCAGAGCACAAAGCGGGCAAAGTGAGAGTAAAAGCGGTAAAGCGCCGTGCTTTCCGGAAACCTCGAGTGGGCGTCAGCCGTCTTGCGCACGTATGCCCCAAGTCTCTTGCATATGACTCACTTGTCAATCAGCGTCTCGTAACCCATCTCGGCTTCCTTGGAAGTGATAAACAGGATCTCTCCCAGCGCTTCCAGCTTTGCTGCTTCGTATTTCTGGATGTCGGCACTGATTGGGTCAGCATGGATATCCGCGGCACAGATGCTTTTTTCAGAAGAACGCACCCTGTCGAGCACAAGCCTACGGATCTGCCGGCAGTAGTGCAGGGAGAGAAAGTGGTTGAGCTTGGTCTGGTGAATAACCCGGGAGTACTCGTTGGCAGATGCGACATCAAGGATCGTGTCCGTCTCCAGAAACGCCAGCTCGCGCTCCTTGGTCTCGGCCTTCAAAATCGACTGATCAGCTCAATTCTCTGCTTCTCGCACCAGCCGCTGACCTTGTACCTGAAAATGGATAAAAAGCTGGATTTGCGTGTCAAAGAACACGTTGCGGATGTCGATCTTGTGTGCCAAGCGGTATGATCCCTCGCGGTGGCCCGTCACGTGGAACAGGTACAGGGCGTGCGCCAGAGTAACCACGGGATTGGCCGGAAACTCCAGCATGCCACGCTGTTGGCGAGAGCGGGTCAGAATCACAGCAGCAGCTCGGTCACGACCGAGCACTCTGACCTCGAAAAGTTGGTTGATTTCTGCGAAATGTTCTGGACGTGGCTGCCGGCGACCAAAGATGTGGTTGACGCCAAAGCGCGCGGCTATTTCGGGCTGAGCCCACATGTAGAACAAGTTCAGATCGTCCGACCACACGCTGTTCAGCAGCGTCTTTTGACTCTGCGCCGCAACCCGCTTGCGCAGCCAATCCTGCGTCCAGAGATAAAGATAACCTGAGATTGGTTTCGAGCGCAAGTGAACAAAAAACCTGGTAAACTTTCTAAGCTCTGTTATGCCACAAAGCGTGGTGCCGCCCCACCTGACAAATAGAATCCCGCAAGGAGCGACAAAATGGCCACTCCGGCCAGAATGGAGACGACCGAGGCCGTTGTAATTGCCTTGTTGATGCCGATCGCAACAGCAACGGCGATGCCCGAGCCAATACCAACAACGAAACTGGCAAAGTAGATCGCGCAGCGCTAAAAAGGTAGGCAGCCGCGAATGCGATGGTCGAGCGTGTGCGAGTCAGCTCCAAGAGGCCAGCCGGAGAATGGTGGGTCAGCGGGGCTCACCATTTGCGTGATGTAGACGTTGTAGTACGGGAAAAAGATGCAATGCGCACAAAACATCGTAGCCGCACCAATGATCGTCATAACGATCCGAACTGCAATGTTGTAGCTCGGTGCAAAGGCCCAGATGGCGAGTAGCGTCGTTTTGATAGCCAGGAAGAGCAGGTCAATGCGTGGGTGCGCTTTGTGGAACGCGGATTTTCCCATTGGGTTTGAGTCGAAGATGCTGGCCGAGCCAGATCCCGTAAGCTGCCCGGTCTGGGCCGACAGGGCAAGCTCTAGGCCTGCCGAGGCAGGCGTCGTGCAGAAACTCACAAAAGTGTCAGGTAGACGGCGGTGAAGAGGTAGATGGCACACCCCAAGCTGCCGAGAGCCAACGACGGAATCCGGTACTGCGAGATGCAAGGGTAGCTTTGCAAAAGATTATCAGTGTCCGAGGTCCCCTGGCACTGGAACGAGGCAAAGCAAACGCCCAAGATCGGGATACTGAATTCCCGGCAAGCCAAGTCGGTTGCATGCAGGAGTGCGAGGAGATGCACCAAGAGATTCCGTGGTCAGCAAACATTCTCGAAAGCGCATCTAGCTGACCTGCGGATTGTTGGACAAAGAGCAAGAATGTGCTCACAGAAACAGGTTTGGGTAGATCATGACAAGGAAACGAAATGACGAAGCGATGACACGGAATATGGTGGAGCCCTCCTGAACCGCCCGAAAACCAAGTCGCAAAGATCGCCGAACGCAGAATCGATTGATGGTTGCCGCGCGATCAAGTATGGGGCAGGTAGAGGCGTAAAAAGGATTGATGGTCAGCCGATCTAGCAGGTCTATGCGACAGAATGATTAGTGTGGATGCTTCAGGCAGGCAGACGAGCGCAGCTCTTCAAAGCTCTGGCTGTCTGCCATTCGTTGCATTTTTGGTCGGATAAACATGGAACGCCAAGTCCTCACCGAGAAGTAAAACATAAGTCCTGCGAGAATGTACGGCAACAGAACAAATCCAAACATGACCGACGCAATGATGTTGAAGTCGCTGATCAAAATGGACTCATAGCGCTGAGAAAAGTCCAAAATTTCGGCAAGGGACGATGGGATATAGTAGTAGTTCGAAATTGCCTGCGACCCAAAGAAGCACAGGATTTGCAAGTCCTCCAGGACGATACTGAGGCCCGACATCCAGTCAAAGAGCGTGCGCTCTTGGATGACGCGCGCCAGCATCGTGTACTGCTTGGTCATATAGGCAGGCAAAGCCTCGATGGAAGACGAGTGGTTTGCGGAAGACGCAGCGCCAGGACCAGATTGGCCGACTCCCGCCATGACGCCCATGGTGGCGCTTCGGTGTCGGCTGTTCATGGCGTCGTGCGAGTGAGCAGAGTAGCGCGGCTCGGTGAGAAACTCGCACTGAGGCCTGACGGTGGCAGCGCCTTGAGGGGCCGAAGCGGGAGGTGCGACTTGCTTGGCGCGTGATCCGGCTGCGACCCTCGGGACGCGACTTTGAGGAGATGGTCCTCTGCGGCGCCTTGGGCCTTGGCGACTGCGCGGGCTCGGGTGGTTTGGCGAAGCGGTTCGTTGGGCTGCGATTCGAGTGCTGGTGCGAGGAGGACACTCACGCCGCAGTCGCGCGGGTGTGCGTGCGTTGCGTTATGGGTGGGCGGACGGATGCGTGCGTGCGGGGGCGTGCGAGGGCGTGCGGGGGCGTGTGTTTGGGCGCGACGAGCAGGATGCGTCGCGTCAGATCCGCCAACGTCTTTTCAAGGCACGCCAAGTCGCACCAATGGCTGCTGGGGCCTCAAACCCTCCGCTGAGAATGGGTCGCGACGCGATCATGACAGAAACGCAGCAAGCGGATTTACTCCACATCGTACACGATAACAGGGCGGTACTCGTCGTCTTCTTCGTCCTCAATGTCATCCACAACGCCTCCTTCGTTGCGGCAGGCGAAGGTCGAGCGTATGCGATAGTCAGCGCGCGGGATTCCATCACCGTCAAGGTCGGCGTCGTCGCTGTCGCTGTCGTCAAGTGTGGAGATACGCGGAACGGCAACCCAATTGAAGCGCTCGAACAGAAAGTCTGTCAAGCGGCCCGATGCCAACACGAGGGCCGGTGCGAGCGAAGCGTCACTCTCTCGCATGTTTTCTGCGAACCGCTTGATGGCGGTATGCAGGAAGCTGCCGGATGCCAAAGAGTCGTGGAAAAAGTCGCTAGGGCACTCCTCGAGTTGTATGCGCAGCTGATCTACTGGACGAGTCAGAAGCACCTGTGGATCGCTGATCAAGCCACGGAAACGCACCAGTAAAAGCTGAAAAGAAGGCCGTCCGTGTGCGCAAAGCGTCACTGGACAAGTAAACCAGTTGCACCATCGTCTTCCACTGCTCAAAGCCGTCGTAAACCTGCCCAATGAGAAAGATGACAAACGCAAGCTGGAATTCTCCCAGAAGCAGCGTTTCGTCTGCGCCAGAGATCGCAGGCCTCGCCCGTCAGCACCTTCATGAGGCACATCACTCAACAGCGAGCCTCGCACCGCCGCCATATGGCCCGGATATGGCCGACTCGAGAAGAAAAGACTTGTCAAGGCTGAACTTTGTGAGCTGCGCACCTGTCGCGCCTGGGGGGAAGGAGCGCTTGAGATCGATGGGCGAGAAGCGGATGCGATCCGCGTTTGATTCCAGTTCGCCAGGCACCAGGGACCGAGCCAGCACCGAGCCAGCGGTGCGGGATGCGGAAGCGGGGATGTCGGAGAAGTGCGAGATGCTCGTCATTGCGCTGACCGCTCCGGACGGCGGCAGGATGCGGGCCAGGACGGCCGGGGAGATGTGCGACGTCAAACGCTGCCACTTTGCATACTGCCCACGCGGCGCGGCGGCGTGGTCGGCGCCGGCGGCCGGGTCGGCTGCGATGGCCGGGTCGGTGTCGCCGTCGAGGGGATATGGTGCGAGAAAGGGCTCAAACTCGGGCCAGCCTGCGGCGTGTGAGCTGCTGACCACGGGTTCCTGGGCAAGGACAACACGCACTGGCTCTATAGCGCTCAAGCTGGCTCGGATCCACGTCCGGAACAAGCACCTCTGCGTCGGCGTCCCAGCGCCAAACAAGCAGCTGGCGGGAGCGTCAGCGGCGCTGCCCGAGCAAGCGTTGTCGTCGCCTCGGCGAAGCACCTGATCATGGCCGGTTGAGACGACGAAGCCCGCGCGGAGAGCGCCTGCGGTGCAGTGCACAAAGTGTACGCCGGGCGGCACGGCAGCGATCCCGCGCACGTGTGGGCCCGCGCGCCAGACGCTGCAGTCGATGCCGACGACGGCGCCTGCCGGCACGCCCAAGAGCAGCAGCGTGGACATGTGGGCAGGCCGCCGAGTCCAGGCGCGCGCGCGTGTCATGCGTGTCATGGCATGACGCCCATCGCCGACATCTCCGCCACCTGCCATCGCCGCGATGGCCCGCTCTCGCTCAAAAGCCCGCCGCCAACGCCCGCTATTCCTCCATCCCCTCCCATCCGCGAACGCCCGACAGCGCAGCCATGCCCGCCAACGACGCCTCCGCAGCTGCAGCCGCAGCCGCCGCACGCGCTGCACGCTGGCGCACTCGCCTCGCCGCCCTCACCGAGCTGATCCTGCCGACGGACTATCCGCGGCCGGTCCCGCCACGGTCGGTCGAGGCCGACCTGGTGGCCGACATCTCGGACGCCGCCGCGCTGGCCGTGATGCGCCTGGCCCTCGCCGCGAACGCTCGCCGCACCGCCGCCGGTGCCGCTCCGTCCGTCGCACCCTTCACCGTGCTGCTGGCTGCCTTTGCCGCGCTGCTCCACCGGTTCACGGGCGAGCGCGACATCCCCGTCGGCTCGTCGTCGGCGTCGACGAACCCCCTGGTGCTGCGTTTGGCCGTGCGCGAATCCGCGACCTTCCTCGACGTCGTTGACGCCGTGCTGGAGGTGCGTGCCCATCTGTCGCGCCGTGCCGGCTGCGGCCTTCTCGCCCCCCCCCCCGGCGCATCTGTCACCTCGCGCGCATCTCCGCTCGCGAGCCAGATCCATCACCACATGGAGATGGCGAAGCGCGATGGCGACGGTGATCAATATCGGAGGCGCAGGCGATCGACAGCCGGGGTCGGATCTCTCGACCCCCGCCACTGCTTCCCCGAGCCTTGCGGGTGCTGACGTTCGCCTTGTGTTGCAGGCAGAGCAGGACGCCCTTGCAGACGAGATTCCCTTTGCGGATCTCGTGCGGGCCGTTGATGACAGCACTTCGCTCATGTCTCACGCCGACACCAAGGATGCCTCGCGCCATCCGCTGCACCCGCAAGAGCAGCCAGCCCAACCGTCTCTCTTCAAGGTCCGCTTCTTCAATCTCACTGACACAACGGCCGACACGCTCGCCTCGTCCATGACTTCGTCGTCGTGTGACCTTACCGTCTTCATCTCCCAAGCGCCCACGCTTCGCAGGATGCTGCCCATCCAAATCAAGATCGTCTACAACGCCGTGCTGTTTTCAGCCCAGCGCGTCAGCGACATGCTCGATCAGCTTCAGCTCTTGCTTTCCTCTGCTGCCGAGGCCCAAGCAGCGCCTGTGGACCAGATATCGCTCGTCACGCAGCGCGCCACCGCCGTCCTTCCCGATCCTCGCGCAGACCTCAACTGGAGCCGCTTTGAGGGAGCAATCACCGACGTCTTTGCTGCCAATGCGCACCGTTTCCCGGACAGACTCTGTGTCTTGGAGAGCGTTGCGCAGGATACAGCAGTCGGCACGACTCGCGCTTTCTCGTACGCCCAGATCAACCGCGCAGCCAACATTGTTGCGCACCACCTGATTCAAAACGGCGTGCGCCGCGAAGACGTCGTTGTCCTCTACTCGTACCGAGGCGTTGATTTAGTCGTGGCTATCATGGGCGTGCTACGGGCTGGTGCGACGTTCAGCGTCATTGGTGAGCTCAAATTGCACTGATCCGGCCTGCGGCTCCGTGCATTCCGCTGATACCGCTGCGACTGCTGCGGCGACGTTTAGATCCTGCCTATCCTCCTCCGCGCCAGATTGTCTACCTGTCGGTCGCTCAGCCTCGCGGCTTGATTGTTCTCGCAAAGGCAGGCGTCCTGCATGCTGACGTGCGCGGCTATATTCGAGACAACCTGGCAATTGTATGCGAGATCCCGTGGTTGGAAATTGCCGATGACGGCTCGTTGCGCGGCGATCCCGACCGCGACCTTTTCTCGGCTGTTGCTGCGCTCGCAGACGAGCAGCCATCACTTACGATTGGGCCCGACAGCATCGGGACGCTCAGCTTTACTAGTGGCAGCACCGGCACACCCAAGGGCGTCCGCGGCCGGCACTTTTCGCTCACGCACTTCTACCCTTGGATGGCTAGCGAGTTTGGCCTCTCGGACAAAGAGCGCTTCACCATGCTCAGCGGAATCGCGCACGACCCGATCCAGCGCGATATCTTCACGCCTCTGTTCCTTGGAGCGTGCCTTTGCATCCCGACTGCTGAGGACATTGGCACGCCGGGGCGGCTGGCCGAATGGATGGCCGAGCAGGAGATCACGATCACGCATCTGACGCCAGCCATGGGCCAGCTGCTCTCCGCCAACGCCGTCCATCCGATTCCGACGTTGCGCCACGCCTTCTTTGTCGGCGACGTGCTGACCAAGCGAGACGTCCTCCGCCTCCAGCACTTGGCACCCAACACGCACGTCATCAACATGTACGGCACCACAGAGACACAGCGCGCCGTCTCGTTCCTCAAGATCCCGCCGCTGTCGGCCAACCCAGCATTCCTGACAGAGCAGAAGGACATCATGTCGGCCGGACGGGGCATGCACGACGTCCAGCTGCTCATTATCAACTCGAGCGGTCTGTTGTGCGGCGTCGGCGAAGTGGGCGAGATCTACGTGCGCAGCAGCGGCCTTGCCGAAGGCTACCTCGCCCTGGCGGATGTGACCGCGGCCAAGTTCATCCCGAACCCCTTCAACCCAGACGGCCCTGCACGCTCTGCAGCCGATGCTGGTTTGCAATTCTATCTCGGCCCGCGCGACCGCATGTACCGCACAGGTGATCTCGGCAGATACAAACCCGATGGGACGGTGGAGTGCACGGGGCGGGCGGACGACCAGGTCAAGATCCGCGGCTTCCGCATCGAGCTCGGCGAGATCGACATGCATCTGAGTCAACACCCCAGCGTTCGTGAGAACGTTACACTGGTTCGACGCGACAAATACGAGGAAAAGACCCTGGTTACGTACTTTGTTCCAGTCTCGTCTGCTGGCGGCGTCGCCGAAACCGTCAAGGATATCCGCCAGTATCTCAGGCAGAAACTACCGGCATATGCGGTGCCAACAGGTGCATTTGCTTTTTCTTTGATGCAGAGACGCCGCGCAATTTGGAACTGACATGTCGACCAGTTTTTGTGCCGCTCACGAGAATGCCCTTGACCCCCAACGGCAAGATTGACAAGAACGCGCTTCCGTTCCCCGACACGGCGCTTGCAGCGGGTGGATCTGGGTCGGACAGGCGCGATAATGGCGCAGGCTTGACACTGACGCAGCGGTCCGTTCGGGCGCTCTGGTCGGCCCTGCTCGGCATCCCCGACTCGTCTGTCGATCTGGACTCCAACTTCTTTGACGTCGGCGGCCACTCAATCCTTGCTACGCGCCTCATCTTTGAAATCCGCAAGAGCCTCGCCATCGACGCGCCGCTGGGCATGGTTTACCAGTCACCAACGCTTCGTGACATGGCGCGCGAGCTCGATGCCATCCGCGGACTTGATCTCGCCATGACGGATGGCGCATTTGCTACGACTGAAAGCGGCGAGAACGCATCACCAACTCTCGCGCATGCTCGGCAGGAAGGTGCTGCCGCCACCTCGGTGGCCGAGAAGCACGCAGAGCGCCAAGAAACCACGGCGTTTGACTATGCCGCCGATCTTGACGTCGTTGACGACGAGAGCTTGGCGGCCAACGGGCTTCCTGCGCCGGCTTTCCCGCCTCCTCGCGGATCTACAGACGGCCGCCCGCCTGTCATCTTCCTGACTGGTGTCACGGGCTTTCTCGGCACGTTTGTGCTGCGCTCTCTGCTGACGCGGTTCGCGTCCTCGCGCGTGGTGTGTCTGGTACGCGCGCCGAGTGCCGCGGACGCCATGGCGCGAATCGAGAGCAGCTGCCGCAGCCAGCTCGTGTGGGAAGATGCATGGGCGGCGGAGAAGCGCATTGAGGCTCTTGCAGGCGATCTTGGCGCTCAACGCTTTGGACTGACGGCCGAAGACTGGGACCGCCTTGCCGCTGAGGTGGACGTCATTGTGCATAACGGCGCCTTGGTAAGTTCTGGAGCGCTGGTGCTCCTACGTTAGGTGCTGAGCATGGCTGATGTGCTCTCTTCGATGCGGCGCAGGTGCATTGGGTGTATCCATATGCCAAGCTGCGCGCAGCAAACGTACTCGGCACCAAGACGGCACTGCGCCTTGCAACAACCCGGCGACTCAAGCCGCTGCACTTTGTGTCATCCACGTCGGTGCTGGATACCGCCGACTACGTCAAGAGGCTGGAGATTGGCGAGAGCGTGTACGAGAGCGACAGTCTCGAGGACTCGCGCGCGGGTCTGCGCAGTGGATACGGCCAGACCAAGTGGGTTGCCGAGAAGCTCGTGATGCGCGCTCGCGGGCGTGGCGTGCCAGCGACGATTGTGCGTCCGGGATACATTGTCGGCGACTCAGTGAGCGGCGTCACCAACACAGACGACTTTCTGTGGAGATTGGTCAAGGGCTGCGTGCAGCTGGGAAAGGTGCCGCGCATTGCCAATGTGGTCAACATGTGCTCGGTGGACTATGTTGCGGAAAGCATTGCCGAAATAGTCGCATCCCCCGAGAGCACGCTGCTCGGCACGTTCCACATGTGGAACAGCGACGGATTCCGGTTCGACGACATGTTCACGAGCTTGGCTGCACATGGCTACGCCGTCGAAGCCGTCGACTACATGCACTGGCGTACGGCGCTCATGGAGTTTACGCTTGCCTCGGCAGACACTGCGCTCTTCCCGCTTCTGCACTTTGTGCTCGACGACCTGCCGACAAGCACCAAGAGCCCTGCGCTTGACGATAGCAATACGGCGGCCACCGTGCGGGACACGCGCGTCCGGGCTCCAAACATGCGCTCTCTGATGCCCCTGTATCTCGGATATTTGGTCGCAACTGGATTCCTGGCCGCGCCGGCAAGCGGCGATCTGCCGCGGCGACCTGAATGGGATGCTGTTGCCGGACGCGCAGTTGGTCGCAGCGGGCGGTGAGGCCGCATAATCCAAACACATAAACTTTTTGCTCCCTGGACATGAACTCGACTGGCTTGTTTGGCGATGTCGCGGATCGCGCCGCGGAGGCTGCCGCGTACTCTAGTGGCCTGGAAGCACGGCCTGGTGCGCTGCTGGCCCCGTCGCGGCCAGAAAGCCGTCGAGTCGCCTTTCGAGGCGATGGCGCGCCAATGTCGTTGCCGCGCGGTGCCGACCATCCAACAGAAGGTTCGCGAACCAGTATGGCCGAGAACGCAATCGGCCAAGCGCTTACGGCTGACGCTGCTCTGTACCAAGCGGGCGAACCACCAGACATTGTCATGGCAAGCACGGAAAAGAACGGCAGGTCGTCTGTCGAGCCGCACGGCGACAACGCTGCGGAAGACGACACACGGCCGCGGTCTTCTTCAAGCGTCGGTGCGGGGCAAGTCGATTTCGCGGCAGCGCGCACGGACCGCATCATCAACCAGCAAACAACTTTTGCCGTGGCCCTCTCAAAGGCAGGCTTCTATGACAAGGTCATTGGAGCGATGCAAGATGGCCTCGACGAACAAGTGGCGCTGAACCGTGCGGTCAAGACAACGCCGCTGGTCGCATACGAGGCCGAGGTGCAAACACGAGATATCAAGACGGGTATCCAACATTTTAGCGCGCATGTTCTCGAGGCGCAAGAGGCCGCGGGAGGCCCCAAGCGCCTTGACTTCGGTTATACACCCCTCGCCACAATGCAGCGGCGATTTTGGGCACGCCAGAACGCCTCGGCGAGCGTGGCGGCCATGCAGAGTACCAACTCGGCAATCCTCCAAGCCAGTCCAGGCTCGGATGCGGCACTTGCTGCGGACGCCTCGATCGAAAAGCTCAAGGACCTGATTAACAAGATGAACGCCATGAGGGTCGATGTGAACGCGGGGCCAGCCAGCGACTTCCTCGAAGAGCCCGTCGAGTTTCGGAAGATTAAAAAGCTGCACCACCAAATAACGGCGATCGCGAACGAGTACGATATC
This sequence comes from Polyrhizophydium stewartii, assembly GCA_027604665.1. NCBI lineage: Eukaryota > Fungi > Chytridiomycota > Chytridiomycetes > Rhizophydiales > Polyrhizophydium > Polyrhizophydium stewartii. Next base: position 14,771 of record JADGIZ010000067.1, on the reverse strand, counting down.
ATCACAGAAAACGCCATCCTGCGTGAGTTCCGCAATAGCAAGCACAACGTCTTTATAGCTCAGTACTGATACCGTGCCTAGACAAGCAGCAGCAGCTTAAAGAAGCATATCAGCTCAGCAGCGAGGCTGCCGTTGAAAGAGCTCGAGAACAAATGCGCATCGAATACGAAAAGGTTGATACACCTCCATTAGTGGTGGCTTAACCAGCAGTGGCACTGACACCCGTTCCATTCGGCACAGAGAATCAGCCACGATCATTGCGACTCAAAGATTGCACAGCTGTCGAAGGAGAATAGGCTCATACGAGCGGAGAACAGCAAGCTCACCGACACAAGTGCCAAGTTGGTGCAAGAAGTCAACGAGCTACGACTTTTCAAGTCGAGCGCCGAGGCAGAGCACGCCATGATGGTGGATGAACTAGCTCACCGAAGGCTCAAGCAGCGAGTTGCGCGGCGGCGACTCAAGCAAGCCCTTGATCGCATTGCTGAGCTCGAATCGCAACTCTGCCAGAATGTGGATGGGTCTGAGCTCGGATACCGGAGTAGCGAAATGGGTTCGGGTGATCGACCCGATCTGTTTCTCAACGATCTTGAGCGTTCGACTCCCGCGAGCACGGCAGAGCAGACCGAGGATGGCCTCAAATTTAGATCGACCAACGAGGCGAAACCATCTCGAAAGCCACTGGCGGCACACCGGCGCACGACCTTCTCCGCTGTGTCTACAGCGTCATCGCTGGCTGGCAACTCCTGCACGAATAGCCTTCGGACTCGACCTGCAATGGGCAAGACAGTCGCAGCGTCTCTTTCGAGGCCGAGCATCGCCAAGAAAGACGCAGCGGATATCCACGATTGCGCGCCGACGAGCGATGCTGCCAACGGTGATCAAGCGCCTACTTCGCAGCGAACCAATGACATAGAAGGCCTGACCAGCGATTCAGACGACAGCAGCGATATTCCAGACGATGGCAGCGATATTCCAGACGACGAACTCGAGCATATGTGGTGAGTTGCCTTGCAAGTTCGGAATCGCTGCAGTCTGGCTGCTTCTGACAGCTCTCGGTCGATGCAGGAAGCTTGCGAGGGCCAGGAAACCGAAATGGAACTCATCGACAACCACAAAGCTCTTGTCGCAAGCCGGCCCTCCAAGTGTCATATACACTCCTGCCCACGAGAATACTCGCCAGAGGGATGCGAAGACAAGGCCACTTGATGTTTGCAACGCGGATGATGCGCGCGGAGCGCCCGCTGCAGACACAGCATCCCGGTCCGGGCACACGGCTAGTAGTCGTGCAAGCGGACGCAGGAACATGCGCGACGATATGCTCGACCATCTGCACTCGGCATGCAAAAAGCGCCGATTCAAACTGCTTCAGACTTTGATGCGGCTGCGTGAGAAGCTCAGGCACGACATCGCCAGGCTCGTATACATTTTCTGCCGCTGCGAGTTGCTGACACTTCCACGCATCATTGATCCCAACTCAGAAAACGGACGGTGATGGCTGGTTTTAAGGAACGCGCTGCGGTCCAAATCAGCTCGATATTAACCGAGCTTATTAAGCTTGCTGGTTGTGATCCAACGCAAGAGAAGGCATCGAATCAGGAAGCTATGATGCTACATCGCGTGAGTGATATTTTCAATTGCAGCGATGCGATTCAGAATGGCAAGGCTCTGATTTTTCACGCCAGATTGTAGGCACTATTCGAGAAAACAGCGATGTAATCCGTGAAAGCCTGCGTGCTCTCCACGGAGTGCCGCTTCCGATCGACTGCGCAGAGTCGGGCTGCTCCGAGACAGATCCAGACGTCGAGGCGTTTGCAGAAGAGTACGACCACGAAGTTTGCAAGCTCTCAGTGGGCACATCCGACAGAGCCCCGTCCGAGCGGCGGCACACGGCTCCCATCCGCACACATGAGCCAGGAATCAGCGACCGTGAAGCATCGATACTGCCCGAAGACTTTACTCGGCCCGTCTCGCATGAGCCGGCAAAGGTCGTCAACGTGGGTCTGAGTGAACTTCTCGCTCCGGATACCGGCTTTGGAAAAGATTCCAGACTTGCGGGGCATGGCCAAGGACAAGCACTTGGTCCGGTGAAAGCGTAAGCAGTCGCTCAGCCTCCGCTTCTGCCGATGGCGCAACTGACGACCAAATGATGCAGGCGAGAGTTTTACAACGTAGACGGGTGGATCCGTCGAATTGGACGCAAAAGGCCGAGCAGCGCCGAAGTCGAGAGACCTGCCAATGGCCCAAGTTTGACGCTTCAGGCGTCGGCCGTCGGCTTGGTGCGCGGGAGAGTAGAGAACCTACTCGCCGCAACTTCTGGATCGCCTGGCGCTCGTCATTTAGATATGGCTAAGCGTGGCATGCGGCCGGCATCGGCGAGGCTTGCACGAGGAACAACGCATCATTCCGTGAGCACGTCAGCACATGTCGAGCAAGACATGGCGAGCATTTCTGTAGACTTGTCACTCACCAAAAAGCCGCGGCCTCGGTCTGCCCCAACGGGATCGCAGAGACAAGGACCTGAACGCCGATTATGAATGAAGACATTCGCATGCAACGGAATGGCACGGGACCCGAAACTGGCAGAGACCCAGGGGCAGCTTGTCGTACTTTATTTTTCAGACAGGCTGGTGGAGCGCACTGCTTCTAAAGCGGAACCATGGGCTGGAGCCGCCAGAGTCTCGGTCGCCCCAAAGCGTGCGCATAGCGCCTAGATCGAAAACCATTGCACGGCGGCTGTGTTTGCGGGCAACTACAAACAAAATTGCCACAGCAGCAAATGCAAGGCCAAGCCCAACAGCAATAGGTGAGAACAAATGAGATGCAGACCCATCAACGAGCTGATCATTTGAAAGAAACATGCTGCTTGCTGCCGCGCCTGCGGCTGGCGACGACGCCGAGTTGAGAGGGATGGTAGATGATGCGTACATGAGGATAGCGCCGAGAGTCCAAGAGATTGCAAAGTTGCTGATTTCGTTGACGGATTCAAACGAAGGCTGGGAGTCGCGAGCCAAGTCGGCGATGTGCTCAGAGTCTGTTGGGCTGGTCGGCTGCCGCGCAGATCGTGAGCGCGGGACACCGAGGCCGTCGTGCAGCACGGTCATAATCCAGGCACTCTTGAAGCATTGCATTTGGAGCCGATCAATGCTGTCGACGTGGGGATAGGGCGTTTCTCTGTGATGAGACACAAGACTCGTCCATGGAGTCGCGCAGTAATCGCGTGCGGCCGCGAGCAGCTTGCCGTAGTCGTAGGCGCCGCCGAGCTCAAAGACATCAAAGGACGTGTACCAGAACTCCGAGACGCCGAGAAAGTGATGGTTGGAGAAGTCGGCAATGGGAGCATGTACGCCATTGAACAGGCATGGTTCTTCTGGGCACGGCATGTGTTTGTTGAGTAGAGGTTGCAACGCTGCGATGCATTCGTCAAACGAGCCGCTCCCGTGCAGCACCGCTGGCGGCAAAGACGGGTGGTGGAACGATGTGTTGGATACAAGGCCTTGAGGAAGACAGGGATCCAAGACACCAGAGAGCTGGGCTGTCGGCTGTAGCGGCAGATCACTCTCGGAATCGACGGCGGTGATCGCCTTGCGCAGGAGCGACTCCTCGAAACGCCGCCGGGCCTGATTTGAGCCGAAGCCAAGAAAGGTCGAGACAAAGACCAGGTATGTTCTCTCTGTACCGTCCAGAAAACGCATTTTGACAGGAATCAGGTCGTCTCTATGGCTCTGCTGCATCGCTGACGTGGGCGTGAACGCAATCTGGGCTGATGCGCCGCCCATCTCCAGAAACCCAAACAAATCCGACACGGGGCCCTTTGCCGACGACTCCAGAGCCGAAGTCGGCGCGGCCCCAGACTTGACTGGGTCAGCAGCCTCGCTCTGCAAGGTGCCCTTGAGATAGTTGACGGTGAGCCAGCCAAAGATGCCCTCGAGCTCGCCCGAGATGATGCGAAAGTGACGGGCGCAGCCGTCCTTGATGGAAAAGCCAAAGTTGCTGGCGGCGAGCGAGCACGATTGGTCCAAGATGGCGCGCTGGTGCTCGTCAGGGAGCAGCCGCATGCCCGCCGTGGCGAAGAGGAATATGGGTGTGTCTGAATGCCGATCCTGCGGGATGACGCTGGCTGCATACTCCATCAGCGGTAAAAGGTGCCGGCGCAGGCCCTCGGGGTCCTCTCCAAACGATGAGATGCCTGTTGCAATATTTCGCGTCAGCCAAAGGCACTGCATCTGCAGGATCTCGCCTTCTTCTGACCTGGCGACACCGAGTGCATGAAGTGCTCCCCCCGCTCGTCGGCCTTTTCGAGCAGCACTGGCCGAAGGCCTCGACCGGAAGCACCGGCGTTCTGACCGAGCGGTGCGCGCGGGTCCTTCCATGAATACAGAAGCACACGGGAGCCGGAGCTGCCCGAGTCGATGATGACGGCATAGTGCCTGTGCGCGGCCCAGGGCGTCCGACTCGGTGTCGAGGGCTCGGGCGGCAGGGACCCCACCAGCGGCGAGCCGAGGCCGAGGCTGAGGATGCGGCGGTCGAAGGCGTCGTCGGATGCGGCGTGCGACGGGCCGCTAGGGAGATGCGAGGTGTCAACTCGAGGGAGCTGCGAGGCGGCAGGCTTGCGGCCGACGCCGACCCTCCCGAAGATGTCCGTGGCGGCGAGAGAGCCGACGCAGGCCACAAACACAAACACGGCCAGCGAGAGGGCCGCAAGACGCAGGTTCGAGTTGGCCGCTGCACAACAGCCGGTCAGACCCTTTCTGGCTGCCAAGAGCAATGCCGCGCCGGTCACCCACCTCCGCAGAGCCAGTAGTTGACAGAGACCCACGCATGCGTCCACAGGACCTTTTCGTTCTGGGCGTGGGTTGGCTGCCACGCCGCGAGGGACGGCCAGTACGGCGCCGACGCCGACGGCGGGGCCGATGGCATGGGCGAGGAGCGGCCACCGACGCCAATGTGGATGCTGGCGCGACCAGAGGCGCCGGCGTCGGTGGCGATGGATGGCGGGACAGCGGCAGGGCCGGGCGCAGAGGCGTTGAAGCTGCTGGCGCTTCGGCTGCGGGTCAGGCTGGCGGCCTCGACGGCGAGCGAGGTGTGCGCGAGGTGTGGCGAGCGCGAGGCGGCGGGTGCATGCGGTGAGAAGGACGTGGTCGTTGCGAGCACTGCATCTCCTGCCGTTGCCAGGGCCGGCGGCAAGGGCGCCGGCGAGGGCCGGGCGGGTTGCAGCGCAGGTCCGGCCGGCGGGTCCGAGCCGCTTGCGCCCGGATGTGCGGGTACGGCTGCAGTGGACAGGATACCGCCGGGGCGGCGGTCGGCCATCTCGCGGCAACTTTGGGCAGCCGAGGCGTGCGGGTTGAGCTGTGCTGCAGCAGGTCGGGCGACGGACGTGCCGAGGTCACCCGGCGGCAGGCGATGCGGCACCCGCCTCTTGGGCGAAGCATGGATCCATTTTATTGCCTGGAGATCAACTCCATACGACTGTCGCACGCAGTCCGCTGTGATCCGACAGGTGAGTGTACGGCTTTCCTTGCACTTTGAATGGCTCCACGCCCACATCGGCAAAGCTGACGTCCGTCGCCGCCTCTCCAGCAGACGCACCGACGGGCGTGAGGCGTATGATATAATCAAGGCATTTGTTTTCGGGGTCTTGCTGCGCGAGGCCAATAGTACCGGTCGTGACGGGATGCTCGCCCAGCGCCGTATACGCGAGATCCTCGACAGCCATGGCTGCGGCAGAGCCTCCGTGCTTGCCGCTGAGCGCTTCTGTGGCCGCGAGATACTCTTCACTGTGCGACATTCCGTCGGAGCGCGAGGCGCGACCATTGACATTAAGATCGCCGACCAGAAGCACTAAGGGGGCTGCTCCGCCTGATGCGTGCGCCGTGGCCTTTGCGGCCACGAACGCAGAGACGGCGCGCAGCTGCGCGAGACGGATCTGCAGCGCCGGCGAGTCCATCGGTGGGTCCTGCTCGTAGCTCGCCTGGGTGTGTGTGGCAAAGAGGAGCAGGCTGCGGCCGCCCCCGACATCGATGGTTGCCTGAAGAACGCCTTTGGCTGCGAGCCTGGAGGCGCAAGCCGTGGTGGGAGGGCACACTCGGTAAGCGCCAGCAGAACGCACATCACCTGCGGCCAAGTGCGTCGGCTCAGGCGTGACGTTGGTGTGCGACACCCACCAGTCCGAGTGGGTGCCGCGCGGGAACCGAAGAAAGTCCGTGGCGGTGATGGGCATGCGGCTGAGGATGAGCAAGCCGCCGTCGACGCTCAGCGAGAGCCAGCCTGGCACGGGGCAGGCGCAGTGGTACCCAAGGCCGGCCTTGCTGGCCAGGCGCACCAGCTCGCTGCGTCGCGAGGTCCCGAACGCAAAGCACTCTTGCACGGCAACAACATCAAAGAGGCCGAGCTCGGTTTCGGCGAACTGGTGCATGCGGTCCCACTTGAAGTCGCCGCCGTCAGAGTGGATGCCTGGCGGGCGCAGAAACAGGTTGTAGGTGAGCAGGCGGATGCTCGCGGGCATGGTTCATTCTTGCGAAAGTTCAAGATCGGAGCTCAGCAGCATCCCCGCGGCTGTCGTCAGGGCGGCAACGGCCCCGACGGCCGCGGATACCAGCATGCTCCTGAGTGAGGTGCGCTGGCGCTTGGTCTCCTGCTCCTTCTCGCGGGCATGCTGCCGCGCTGCTGCCGCCAGCTGCTCCTCGCGCAGCTTGATCTGCTCAAGCTCGAGTTGGGCGATCCGAGCCGAAAGGCCCGCCAACTGCGCGTCGACGGCCGCCGCGTGAGCCGCCGACGACTGCTGCATCTCCTCCAGGTCTCGCTTGATGCCGCGCCGCTGGGACGCCTCTGCCATGTCTGTTTCCTGCCGCTTGGCGCATCTCTCGACGCAGTCTCGCTCGCTCGCCAGAACAGAAGCCTCGATGCGCTGCATCGACGTCTCGAGTCTCGAAACTTGGCGATAGAGGTCCTGCACGGCCGGCTGCGGAACAAGAAGCACTGAAGCATCTTGGTAGCCTGTCCTGGAGCTTGGGAACGTGGCCGACCGCTGCAACGACGAGACCAGAGCGGGCGTCGTTGCAGGTACAGCCAGAGCGGCCGGGTCCGCCGCCTCGGCTTTGGGTCGGTCTCCGCTCTCCGCCGTTGGCAGCGCGACCCCTGGACAGGAGCTCGGTGGGCTCGCAGGGTCTTGTGAAGGCACTGCCGTCGCCTCAGCTCGGCCTGCTGTCGCAGGAGCCGGAGCCTGCGGCAGGACGTGCGCCGTGGATGGGGTCGCGGGACCCTGGCCTGTCGGATGTCGCACGGGTTGCGCTCCGTGCTTCGCAAGGAAGGTCGCCTGAATGCGCTCGACGTGCCAGCAGCGCACGATGCAAGCCGGCCCGCGGCGAGCCCGCGGCAGGGAGTCAGCGGTTGAGCTGGCTCGCAGCCGCCCGACTGCGCCAGCCGAGGTTGGCGCTCACCGACGGGCGCTTCGCACGCAGAAACGACCGCATCGTCACGGCCTGCTCAAAGTGCCCGAACTGGCGCTCGTGGTCTGAGCGTGCCGCGCCGGGGCCTCTGCTGCTCGCGGTGCCGAGTGCGACGCCGTCTGTTGCGCTACTGACGTCTCGCCTATCGCTGCTGCTGCGTATGCTGCCTGCGTTGGCACCGCCGTCGATTCCCTGGCTCGTCCAGTCAATGCCGTTGAGGGTCATCGTTCGCGGCCGGCCGAGAAATACTCGGGGAAAGTCCTGATTTCACTCAACCAGCTGCATTTTGAAGTCCGCGCGATATCGAGGCATGACACATGGATACTGGCTAGTCGTTTTCTAGGCTCTGGTGGGCACGCCTCAAGTACACGCAGTCGACGTTGAATTTCATTAAATACGAGATGCGGGCTCAAGTGGAAAGAAGCTCCACGAAGTCGGGTGCGAGTCGACTGGGGCGGTAGGGGCAGCAATGCCAAGATCCACCGCTGCAAACGCCGGCGCAGGTTGCGCAGTCCTCGGCCCTGCTTCGGTCTGGGTTGGCGGTTGATCGGGCATTCCCCTGGGCTTTGCGGCCACCTCGCGCTCCCAGCGCTCTTGGTCAAGTTGCAGCTGCAGACGCTGCTGCTGGGTGATCGGACTATGTGAGAACTGGCATTTTGCGCCGGCTCGACAGCTGCCGCTTCCGCCTCGTAGCTTGTGGAAGAACACACAGGGCTCCATGTGCAGATTGTGCGAGAACACGCAGTGTGAGCCTTGAACGCAGCTCCCTGATTTGAAGAATCTGCAGACCTGGAGTGAACGTCGATCGTAGCCCGGCCCTGCATGGGAGTACTGGCATTGGCTGCCCAGCGTGCAGGAGCCGCGAGCCCAGAACGCACACGGAGTCGCGGCCTTGGCAGATCCATCTTTGCGGCGGCGCTTGGGCGGGCCGACGGCGCCATCTGCCTCCTGGTGCGACCGACGCTTAGAAGGTGCATCTCTGTTGGGAGCTGCCGGCAGATCGCCGGCGCCCTCTGAGGCCTCGGGCATCGCCGAGTCTGGCTGCATCTGCTTGACGAGCTCCGAGTGAGCGACATGAGCACCAAACACAGCCGATAGCAACGGCGGCGCGGAGGGAGCGGCCGTCGGAGCGACGGTATCATGGGTGTGGAGATTCGACTCTGGCAGCCGCCCGCCAGGGCGATCGTCCGCACGTGGGCCGGCTGCTCCTGGCCTCCGCGAGCGGGCGTGTGGCCGCCTCTTGGAATGTGCGTTCGTGCTGGGCACGCGGCCGGCCCGCTCGGCCCGCTTTCCGGTGCCTGCGCTTGGTGCATGCGCAGCCGCGGCTGCCGCATCGACAGCTCGCTCGGCGGCGGGGGTAGGCCTCGCTGCCGGGCCGGCCGGGTCGTCGTTCTGGGCCACGGCGTCCTCGAGCTCGCCGTCCTCGAGCTCGCCATCCTCGAGCTCGCCATCCTCGGCGCTGCAGCACCCAGCCCCAGTCGCCTTGGGCTGCGGCGGCTGCGCCGCCTGTGCGCGCAGGTGTCCCGCCCAATCCGCCGCCCAGTGCTGGTCAAGCTCTGGAAGGTCGTTCATGTCAAGTCGACAGCAGAGGCAAGTTTGGGTAATTTACTGCTCGCTGGCCTCGCCAGCCTCCCCTTCTCCGCCCTCGCTCCGTGCCTCGACGAGCGCATCTCCCACGCTCGGCGACGAGATGCCGAGCTCGCCTCTCTCGTCCGCTGTCGGCAGACCTGCGGGCACCCATGCGCCGAGCGAGGGCCGCTGCCCGGGATCAGAGACGCCACGAGCACGGGCGACAGAGGAGCGACGGCCGGAGCCCTGAGACGCATCGTGAGCGAGACCCTTGACGATCGAGACCGACAGACGACGCACGTTTTCAGAGGGCTCGACAGAGCTGCTTCTTGGCGAAGCTTTTGGAAGGTCGTCGCTAAATGTGATCGATCGCTGCTTCGATCGGGCCTCGGCAATGATCTTGGTGACGCCAGATGGACGACCTGCAGATGGTTCACGAGGCTTCGCGCCGCCTGCGTCGTCGTCTGGATCTTCGGCGATCGCGTCGGCGGCTGCCTCGGGCCAATAGTCGTGGACGAGTATTGCAGGCCCTTGCCTCGGATGCGCAGAGGACTCGTGGGCGCTGCTTCCGTGCACAAACAGGCCGTCCGAGTCCAAGTCAGGCTCCCTGCTCGGGTCGGCGGCAGTGTGCAACATATCTTGGTCATCGGCATGTGCCTCCGAGTCAGGATCGCTCGTCAACCCGAGATCGTGGTCCGCGTCTTCGTTCTCGTTGTCCCGGCCACGTCTTTTGAGGTCGTTGAACATGGTTGCAAAGATACTAAAGCGGCCACTTGTTCGGCGAGCCGTATCCCCGTCGTCCTGCTCCTTCTCTTCACCGCGACGGCGCACGGTCGAGCCTCTTCGCAAATCCTTGATGATATCAAGCTGATCGTCTTGCTCGACTGGGCGAGCCAAACCCCAGCGGATCAGGAACGCCGGCACTTTGGTTCGCTGAGAATTGGACAACTGATCAGTCAGGAACCGCGCGAACTCTGGGAGCCTTTTGACCTCGCGCGGCAGGCGGACGAGCAGCTCCACGTTGCAGCGGTCGAGGAACTGCAATAATCATGTTAACTCAGCGTCGCCGTCGCAAGTCTGGGTGCCAGGCACTAACCTGGAAATAGTTGATCATGCGCGTAAAGACTATGAATTGGCCAACGAAAATAGTCAGGATTTCGGCGGCCAAGATCCAATCGTTGACAACAATTGCCGAATGCAGATTGGTTTCAAGGCCGTTAGATATCGCCTGACGCCGCAGAGCCCAGCCGTCAAATAAATCCGGTTCCAGAACCTTGTCGAGAAGAGCGAGCGTGCCTGCTGGAGGAGCGAACGGGCCTGTTTCCGCCGACTTGGCGATATCTTTGAAGATGTTGATGAGCGAATCTTGTAGGTGGACAATGCCGTAGTTGAGCAATGCTGGCGTGTATCCGATTGAGGAATCGTAGACGCGCATGTCGCATACGAGCGGATCGATTGCAAGGCAGCTCGTGATCCCACCGCTGAGGTCCTCCGGCCCAAGGTATGTATCTGCGCTTGGCGACGCAGGCTTCCTCGAGGGGTTGCCAAACATAAAATCTTTGTATGTCTGGGACGCAAGCGCCACCTCGTTGACGATATTGCTGCGAATTTCTGCGTCGCTTGACCAAGTCATGGTGTCGTTCCAAGCAAGCTCCTGTACGAGGTTGATTGTCCGAAGCGTGCGTATCTCGAGGTCGCTCATCTGCACCACACTGCCGATCATGCGGATGAGGTAATTGACATTGAGGATGTTGAGATACGCGAATGCGGCCGCGAGTGCGATTGTCGCTGCGGTGTAGGCGATGTACTCGTTGCGAAACGAGCGGTGCTTGAATTCGCCGCTTGCCAGCCCAGTTCTGTTCGAGTAGTTTTGATCGAGCTCCAAAATGTCGTCCTGCTGCGCTTGCTCGAGCGCCTAAGCCGCGCGTCAGCATATTGCGACGTCTGGACGGATGTGCTTTTGTGGCGCGGGATCATCACCGTGAGCTTTTCGTTTTTGATTGCGCTGGGCAAAACCCGAAAGACTTCAAGCATTTCGTTCTGCTTTTTGCGGAAGCGCTGAACTAAAACAACGTCCAGAATGAGGATGAAAATGGCGAAAACCGCAATGTGGGCACCCGTAAGACAGAGGATCACGATGACGGCCGTCATTGCCCACGACTGCTCCTTGTCGAAGAATGCGTTTCGAAACTGATTGTCTGCCGTGCGATGCGCCGCTTTAGCGCTCTGGACAGGCGCAGTGCGCAACAATCATCAACTCACAGGTTGCCTGCATCGAGAACCAGTTATCCGCAATCAGTCGGAAATCACTGTTGACGCTGATCTCGGGCATGCGGAAATCGTCAAACGAAACGCCAGAGAGTGCCATGCCGCTGTTTGCTATTGCCACCATGGCGTCCAAGAGAGTGCCGTTGACACTGACGGCTACATTGGGCAGCTCTGGGTAGAACGTCAGCTGGAACTGAACCTACGGCCAGGTTGTCAGACAGCAAGCCGAGATATGCTACAAAACAATTGTCGCGCACCCATGTGTCCGTAAATGCGCTATATCCATTAACCCGGATGGACGAGTAGGGGTCTGCAAAAAGCTCCTGGGCCATCTTCTTAAGGTCGGCCATCTCACTGTAGATCAGCGACTGGGTCGCAGTGAATGTCGCACGGTCATTGCTGAGACGCGCTTTTTGTAGCTGCCGGCATCGCCGCCACGCAATACTGGTCAGGAGGTCTCGTGAGTCGGTGGTGACAGCATAGTCAAACTCGTGGTGAATGTTGGCGAGTAGCTGGAATATGCGGTCAGCGCCGTGCTGCTTTGGCGTGCGAAAAAGGCAGAGGAAACTACATTTCCTACAACGACGTGCGCGGTGATCAGAACAGCTGTCGCAATGACTCCGATCACCGTGGTCGCTGTAAGCAGCCGCTTGATGTCGCTTCTGTTGCGTTTCAGCAGCTTGCTTCTAAGCCGCTTGTTCTCCTTTTCACGGCTCTCCTCCTTGGATCCTTTGCTTGTCTGTGACGTACGCGCTGGAGTGACGGATCCGCTGAGCACAGATCGCCCCGCGCGGGCACGGCGTTGCTCCGTATCGCATAACTGTTGGTCGCGCTGCTCTGCCTCGAGAAGCAGCCGCATAGCCTTGGCATCGCTATTCAGCGACCACAAACAAAAGTATGAGTAAAATCGTCTGACACGGGAGCTGCCAGGAAAGCTGGGGATTGGTCAGCATCACTATGCTGATGGCGCGGCTCGACGGCACGCACCGCGCGATAAGCTTGTTGTACCCGTCCTCGGCGCGGTTGATACAGATTTGAAGTTGCTCCGCAAGATGCTCAACTTTGCCCAAACTGTATCCCTGGTGCGTATACCGTAAGCACGGCCGAAAAGTGCCTCGTTCAGGTATTGCATAAGTCTCAACTCGGTCAAGGACGGCTGCCCAAAGATTGCGCGAGTGTAGCATGGAAAAGTAGTGGTTGAGTTTGGTGTCGATGATAATGTGCGAGTACTCATTCAGGGTCGCCATGTCAACGTCGGTTTGCAGATCCAGGAAAAAAAGCTCCTTGTCTTTTTGCTCCGTCTGAAATATCCGTGCAGCGGGTCAGTTTCATTACCGCTAGTGCTGGAGTCGCCGGGCATGCTCACTTCAAGAATCATGTAAATCTGAAATTGTGTGTCTGCGTAGACTCGCAAGATATCGATCTTTGTCGCAACCCGCGTCGAGTGCTCATGGTCGTTGAGGAGCTTGCCCAGGTAGCTTGCATACGCCGCCATGACGTATGGGTTGTTGGGAAACTCAGAGAGCCCTCGCTGATTGCAGTAAGCCGCCTGCAATCACGAAAGAATGTGGACGGGGCTTACTCTGAAGATGCTGATGACCTCGTCAAAATCCTCTGTCCGCGGCGCACGACGCCCAAAGAGGTGTTGGGTCGCGAACCGCGCGACGATGTCTGCCTGGAAACATGACCAAAACAAATTACTGTCGTCCGACCAGACTCCATTTTTGTACGCCTCCCGTCGATTGCGGATTGCATTAAGAAGCTTGGCTTGCAATCGCCGATAACAATATGCTGCATTCTTGCGGTCAGCTCGGCTAAGATCGTACGCTTTTGTTTGGCGGCTACCTGAAAGCTTGAACCCGCAAGGGAGTGCAAGTGCGAACATGATGACCATGAATATGACAGCTGACTCAGTCGCTTGATCTTGAATGCCGTATAAGGCACCAGCAGGGAGGTTTGCTGCACCAAAGCAAAAAACCGCAAAGTAAATCGAGGAGCGCTGCAGTCAAAATTAGCATTGGCGGGGCAGCATCACAGTTGCGGAAGATGCTACCCACAGTGTGCGTGATGATATGATTGTAGTGGGGATGATAGATGTTGTGGAGTACAAACATCATAGCCGCACCCAGCGTTGTGATAATTGAGCGCAGGTAAAACTCTGACTCTGGCGGAAAGACGGCCACGACCATCAGAAGCATCTTCAGGAGAAAGAGTATCAAGTTTAGGCGTGGCGTCGATACGCTCCAGACGTCTTTTTTTGTTGGGTCAGGGTCGAAGAAACTTGAAAAGCAAGTAAGTCGTCTGGTTATCGACGATGTCAAAAGTTTGAGGCTAAGCTTACAGTATCGTCATTAAGAGCGATACGACAAAGTATGACGCAAGCCCGACCGCCGAAACGACGAGATGCGGAATGTGGCTCTGACTTGCGCAAGGAACTCCCGACTTGCAGTCAAAGGCAACCAAGAATGCGCTTATCATCGGCACTCTGCCGCAGCCCAGTCATGATTCAGAAAATATTGTTAGTTAGATGCAGCACGTGGGCTCGAAATGTCCATCTTTACGCACGCAAAGGCGGTTGGAAAGAGCATGGCTGCGGCCCGCGTAGAAGCGAGAAGTACTCTGAATAACTTGGTTCCTTGCTGTGTCGCGCAGACCAAATATCGTAAGCACGCAGCTGGGCGGGTGCCAAACCTTGGCACCCACCGGCTGCTTGTATGCGGCAAAGGCCAAGATAGCCGGCGCCAGCGACGCGACGGTAAGCGTGCTTGTCAAGGCGAGAAGGCCCGGCTCACTGCTGCTATCAAGGCCACGGGATGTAACGCTCATCAGCAGCGGCGGCGGAATCTTGTAGCGGATGCCCATGACAGGCGTGAGATAGAAGCAGACGAGCTGCAGATCTCCAAGAAGAGCTGCCGGAAGCGCCAGGGAGTCAAGCATGCAACGGAAGCCGACGAGCATCGAGCAGAGCGTGTATAGCCCCTGGCGAAACGGACTGAGTAGCGCTTGCTTCGCAAGGCTCTTGCGCGCGCTATCGACCTGATATGCATCGCCAAACTCGTTGCGCGACGACGCGTGGCTCAGCTCGCTGGCCGACCTCGCAATCGCCATGTCCTTCGTGTTGGGGCGCGAAAATCAAGAAGCCGCGAGCTTTGTCAACCTGCGGATGAGCGTGTCGAATCGAAGAAGGCACCAAGAGAGAAGAATACAGACGCTGCACGTTCTTATGAGGACAGCTCGTGTACGCGTTGGGTGTCTTTCGGCAAGAATAGCACGCCGTACTTGCTCTTGGTTGTCGATGGCGCATCTCGATTCGAAATGTCCGCGGCCTGCGCACCAAGGCCGAGGCGGTAAGCATATTGTCAGCATCATCAAGTGGGCAAAGACGCAGTTCAACCACACCGTACGCCGCGTTGTCTCGGACAAGGGCGGTGAGTTTGTCAACAAGGAGTTCCAGTCCGAGCTCGAGGAGCTCGGCATCGACCCCGA
>JADGIZ010000066.1:0-31681 GCA_027604665.1 Polyrhizophydium stewartii | reverse complement strand
GCCCGGGCGCGGCGGGCAGGCGGGCGGCCAGGCGGGCGGGACTCACAATGCCGTTGGGCGTGGTCGTGTTGACCTCGAGCTTGGCAGCGCCGACGGGGAAGTCCTTCGACAGAAGGTCCGAGGCCGACTTGCCCAGGTCGCTGAACGAGGGGGGAACGAACGCCATTGAGGTGTGGGATGGTGAGAGCGCTGCCGCGGCGCTGCGCGCCTTTTATTGTGCGCACGTGACCGCACCCTGGCCAGGGTTGGCGCGGAGCCGCCTCGGCCGGAGGGCCGTCGCCCGCCGCCCGCCCGCCCGCTCAGTCCGCGCGCTCGACGATGCGCGTCAGGTGCGCCTCGATCTCGGCCTCGCTCAGCACGCGGAACCGCTGGTCGCTCTGCGTCGCAATGCCAATCTCAATGTCCGTCGGCTTGAAGTCCAGAGACAGCACGTTCGACAGCGTCGTGATCGCGAGCTGCCAGGCACCCACCGCCCCCGTCAGCAAGCAAGCCAGCCGGACGCAGCCGCTGCGCGCTCACCTCGATCGCCTCCTCCTCGCTCAGCTCCGGCTCCTTCTTGAGCTTCTTCTCGAGGAAGTTGAGCGCCTCCTGGTGCTTGGCGCCTGCCGACGTCGCCTTGTAGCCAGTGTAGTATCTGGCCCACCGCGATCGTCAGCACCGCTTGCAGCCGGCGCGCAGTCGGCCGCAGCGCAGAACCCACCCGGCCGGGTCGCACTTGAACAGCTGCGGCCCGCGCTCGTCGTCCGCGCCAACAAGCATCATGGCTGCACCACAGGCGCCAGGCATGCGTCGAAGGCGGCGGCGGTCAGCACCAGGCCTCTGCAGCACGAGAGCAGCGCCGATGAAAGACGCTCACAGACGCCGAGCGGCCGCATGGCGGCCTGCTGCGTGTAGACCTGGTTAATGCTTGCGACGCGCTTGGCAAGCATGTCTGCAGGGATCTCGTAGCCAAACTTGTATCGCCACTCGGCAGCCTCGTACCGCGCTCGCATGACCTGGCTACGAGCGTCCGCTGCACGCGCACGTCAGTCTCCTGCCGTCCCAAAGACCTGCAACTCCTGCACGCGGCGCACACACCAAGAAGGCCGGTCATCACGCAACCGATCTTGGGCGTCAACTGGAAGATGTGCGTGACCGTCGAGGGATCCAGCAGCTTGTCCTGAGATCCGGATGCCGCCGTGCAGTCTCTGTCAGAACTCAAACATAGCTGCCCTTGTTCGCACATGCCTGACAAGGCACGCCAGCAGCGCACGCACAGGGACTTTCTTCTGCGTCACAAC
Organism: Polyrhizophydium stewartii; assembly: GCA_027604665.1. Taxonomy (NCBI): domain Eukaryota; kingdom Fungi; phylum Chytridiomycota; class Chytridiomycetes; order Rhizophydiales; genus Polyrhizophydium; species Polyrhizophydium stewartii. Next base: position 30,401 of record JADGIZ010000066.1, on the reverse strand, counting down.
GACGGCCGAGTCCTTGCCGCGGACGCCCACGGACGTGAAGCCCGAATTCGAAATGGCCTTGAAGGCATACTCTGCATCGGCGGGTGAGCACCCTTTCGACGGCGCACGGCCAGGGCCGGCTGCCGGCGCACCAAGTCGCGCCGCGGCCGAACGAGATCACCAGCAGCCAAACTCACCGACTTGGTACAGACGGCCCTCGGGCGAGAAGATGGTGATGTGTCGGTCGTATCCCGCTGCAGCGCAGCGACGCAGCACGAGAAAGCGCGCGGAGACGAGCGCAGCGGCCGAGCCCGCCCATGGCACCGCCGACGGCGCGCGCGGGCGGCAGCGGCCCAGGATCGCGGCGGACCAGGGTGTCGAGCGCGAGATTGCGGGGGGGGGTGGGAGTGCACGGCCGTCAGCAGGCGCGACCGCGCACAGACGTGGCGGCGCCCCGACGCGCGGCGGGTCTTTATCCCCCTCCACCAGCGCGCGGCCGGCCCGGCGGCCAGGCCCGAGTCGGCACGCACCCGAACGTGACATGGTGTCGGACGCGGGGCAGGCAAAGTGCTGCGCGCGGTTTGCAAAAAGTCGACGCCCAGCCAGCGCGCCAATCAGCGCGCCGCGCCAGCCCGGCCCAATCGCCGCACCGCCAGCGGTCTGGCTCTTATGTGGCGCAGATTTTTTTTTTTCGTCCAACCCGCCGCCTCACGATGGACCCCAACGCGCTCTACCAGGTCCTCGCGGCCACGGTGCAGCCCGACGAGGCCACGCGCAAGCATGCCGAGGCCACGCTCAAGCAGGTCGGTAGACTGTGCGCTGCCGCGTGTCTTGCGTCTCGCCGCATCCTGACCCAGCGTCTGGCCGTGCCCAAACCGGCGTCCGATGGTCTTTCTCGCCACCCCAAAAGCTTGAGTCCCAGCCCAACTTTGTGACGTCGCTGCTCCAAATCGTCGCTGTCGGCGAATCGGACCCAGCGGTGCGCCAGGCTGGTACGTCCTTTTCCCCGCCGATCGCCCTCGGCCTGCCGAGGCGTCCCCGGCCTTGCTCAGCGGCGTCCTTGGCCGGCGCTGTCTTTTTTTTTTCTTGGCGGCCACGACCTGCCGCAGCCAACCCCTGCCGCCTGCTGACCCGCCTCCCGCCTCCCGCCTCCTTTCGCCTGCCGCAACGCCGCCTACGGTTGATGTGACGCCTCGCAATAACGCACGCCTCCGCGTCTGCCGCGATCCCGCGCTTCGCCGCCGCCAGGCGCCATCTACTTCAAGAACCGCGTCAACCGCTACTGGGACTCGTCGAGCGAGAACACCATCCCTCCTCAAGAGAAGGCATGGATCAAGCAGCACGTCATCCAGGCCATCTCCGGCGCGCCGTCTCGTGTCAGGTCAGACCCCGCTTGCATACACCTCGGCGACTCTGGCTGTGCACGCAGGCGTGCACGCTTGCTTGTTCCCTGGCCGGGATATGATGAGATCTTTTTTGCTTGGCTCGAGCAGCGCTTTGGCGGCCGTTTTGGCCGCCAAGCTGCGGTGAGGGCATTTTTATAGTCATAGTTACACTGATCCTGGCCTGGGCAAGCGGGCATGCGGCCATGCAGGCACCCATGCGTTTTGCCGTCTCTCTCTGCGTGACCCCCTCCTGCTGACGCATCCCATCATCTCTGAACCCGGACGCTTTGGCTCTCAGGGCGCAGCTGCTTGCGGCCCTGACTGCTCTGCTCACGGTCGACTTCCGCCACGGCACCTGGCCCGAGCTCGTGCCCACGATCAAGAACATGCTCTCGTCAACAGAGCGCAACGTGGTGCACTCTGGCCTCCTGATCACGCTCGAGCTCGTCCGGATCTTCCAGTATGTCCCGCTGTTGCGCTTTCCTTGGCCCTTCTGCCCGCCTCTGGAACGCGCTTCTCACACTTGCTTTCTACGCCTGCCCCTTTGCGCCGCGCCATTACTGTCGTATAACAAAAAAAAACACTCTCTTTCCTCGCGCACCACTCTTCCTTGTGCTTGTCGCCGGACCCGCCGCCGCTGCCGCCTCCGCCACCATCCTTTGCCAGATGGGTCTCGGTCAACGAGCGTGCTCCACTGCACCCCGTGCTCGCCGAGCTGCTCCCGATCCTGCTCTCGGTTGCCGGCGGCCTCAAGCCTCACATTACCACGAGCATCGAAGCCACCGAGATGCTCAAGTGCATCATCAAGACCTACAGCTGCTCGATTCGCGTGCGTTGCTCGCTTTGGGACCCTGATGTCTGCGTCCGGCTTTTCACGCTCACACGCCTCCTCGCTCTCACAGCTTGAGCTCTCCGAGTTCCAGCAGAACCTCGAGTCGCTCGTCCCATGGGGAACGCTCTTTATCGACGTCATCGAGGCCCAGCTGCCCGCCGGCGCGCTGGGCATGCCCGACGACGAGGAGGAACGCGAGAAGCACATTTGGTGGAACCTCAAGAAGTGGGCCTACCAGTGCCTCAACACGCTCTTTGGCCGCTTTGTCTGCTCGCGGCCCGAGAAGCGCTACCAGGCCTTTGCCAAGATGTTTGCCAACAACTTTGCGCCAAAGATTCTCGAGACGTTCCTGCGCCAGATCGAGCTGATTGTTCAGGGCGTCTGGATGTCGTCCCGCGTCAAGCAGCACCTCGCCACCTTCCTCGAGCACAGCATCAGGAAAAAGTCAACCTGGAACATGCTCAAGCCTCACATCCCCAACATCATCACGCATTTCATCTTCCCGCTCATGTGCTTCTCGACCCAGGACGAGGAGCTGTGGCACGACAACCCTGTCGAGTATATTCACAAGAAGGTCGACCCCCCCATGGACGACTACAAGTCCCCCGTCGTGGCCGCCTGCCAGCTGCTGGTGGCCATGAACAAGGACCGCTTCAAGGACGCCTTTGTCCCCACCATCACCATCGTCAACCAGCTTCTCAGCAGCTACGACGCAGCGGCGCCCGAGGCCCGGAACCCTCGCCACAAGTACGGCATCCTGCACATCATGTCGTGCCTGGTCGAGCAGGCTCTTGACGACGTGCGTTGGCGTTTGTGGTGTCGCGCTGTGCGCTTTTGGACCCTTTTGTCGCGCAGGCACGTGCGTTAAGCTTGACTGGATCAGCGCGACTGACGCGTGCGCGGTGCCTCGGCAGAACTCGCCCATTGCATCCAACATCGAGGCGTTCCTGATCACAAACGTGATTCCTGAGATCAAGAGCCCGGCGCCTTTCCTTCGTGCTCGCGTGAGTGCAACGCTTCCTTGATCGCTTGTTGTCGAAATACGCCAAACGGTCCAGGGTTGCTGACAGCCAGACTTGCTTTTGGGACATCGCGCCGACACAGGCTCTGGACACGCTGCTCAAGTTCATGGCTGAAATGCACATCGAGAACACGTCTTTCCTCGGATCGGCGTTCTCCTTTGTTCTCGAGGCCCTCAACGACGCGGAGCTGCCTGTGCGGGTCACGGCGTCGCTGGCGCTGTCGCCGTTTTTCCGCTACCCTCAGGGTCAGTCGGTTGCATACAGTGTGACAGCACGTGCGGCTGCTGACTTGGCGTGTGCTTCCAGTCCACGAGGCAGTCAAGCCTCTGGCAGCCAACATCATGCAGGGCCTCATGGAGCTCACCAACCAGATCGACATGGACACGCTCACCCACGTCATGGAGCAGCTCGTCTTTGAGTTCTCCAGCGAGCTCCTGCCATTCGCTGTCCAGCTCGCCACGCAGCTGCGCGACACGTTCATGCGCATCATGGGCGACACCAACTTCAACGCCGAGGACGACTTTGACATTGACGAGGCCGAAGACAAGACCATGGCCGCCATGGGCGTGCTCAAGACCATCGCGAGCCTGATCCTCTCGGTCGAGGGCTCGACCGCGATCTTGAACGAGATTGAGACCGTCGTTGCGCCGGCCGTGTCGTTTGTGCTCTCCAACTGCGTGCTGGATCTGTACGAGGAGATGTTTGAGATCATCGAGACGGCGACGTTCTGCTCCAAGCGCATCTCGCCGACCATGTGGGGCATGTTCCCGCTCATCTACTCGGCCTTCAAGGCCGACGCGTTCGACTACTTTGCGGAGATGTCGCCGTCGCTGCACAACTACGTGATTTACGGCAAGGACGTGCTGGTGCAGTCCAAGGAGTACCAGGGCATGCTCATCGACATGTCCACGAGCATCATCAACGGCGGTTCGGGCGTCAGCGAAGGCGACCGCGTGCGTGCGTGCCAGCTGCTCGAGATCATGATGCTGCACCTTCGCGGCAACATCGACGAGACCATCCCCAAGTTCCTTGAGCTCGCGCATGCCATGCTCGTTGCACGCCCGGCCAAGTCTGTTGGTCTGCGCATCCACGCCATTGAGATTGTCGTCAACGCGCTCTTTTACAACGCTGCTCTCGCCCTCTCGCTGCTCGAGCAGGCTGGTTGGACGTCGGGCTTTTTCGAGCTGTGGTTCAGCAACTTTGACAACCTGACGCGCGTGCACGACAAGCGGCTCTCCATCCTCACGCTCATCGCGATCCTCGAGCTGCCGCAGGCGCAGGTCCCGCCCACGATCCAGAACACTTGGACGCATCTCTTTGACGGCATCCTCAAGATCTTTGAGACCTACTCTGACGCGATCGAGAACCGCAAGCGCGAGCAGCGCATCGCAGACGGCGAGGAGGAGGAAGAGGAAGACGAGTTTGTCGAGGACGACGGCGAAGGCGCTGGCGTCGACCCAGACTTTTCCGACGACGAGGACGGCGCCACTCTCGAGACGCTGGCCCGCGACGCAGCTCGGGCAAAGGGCACCGCCGACACCGCCGATGACAATGACGGGTTCGAAGACGAGGACGACGACGACGACGACGACGAATGGAGCGTCAATGGCATGATGGAGGAGGACATTTACTTCACCACTTACCTGGACGAGGTCGACGCTTATGTGCAGTTTGAAACCCTCATGGGTGCGTTTGCTCAGGACGGCCGCACCGCCGTGCTCGACGGCAAGCTGTCTCCCGAGCAACGCACGCGCATCGGCCTGCTGGTCAAGATGGCGCAGGAGAACAAGGCCAAGGCTGCTGCTGCCGCCGCCGCAGAGGCTGCCCAGCGCTGATGCAACCGCGTTGCATTGATACAGCAGACACGCACGGACTCCCGTCTCCCTCCCTTTCTCCGATTATCCGCACCTCAATTGCATTTTATGAAGCACTTTTCTTTTCGGGAACGGCTGGCGCCATGCAGCGTGACCTGTGTGTCGGCGTCGCTTGGGTTCAGACACGTGTCTGGAGCACACGCGGATATCGCGATGCGACAGCTGTCGGAGTTGCTCTTTCCCTGATCCTCGTGCAGGCATGCCCGCCATTGCGGCCCCTCAGCGTGGCCACACCGCCGCGCGCGGCCGTGCGCGCACGGTCGTTGTCTTCCCGTCGCTGCGCACAGGCAGCGGCAGCACGACAGACAAAGCCGCCAGTGGCCCGCGCAGATCCTGGGTGCGCGTGAGCTGCACCCGCAACCAGAGCATGCGGATCTTGTTTGCTGGAGCTGCCGCCGTCGTCTGCGTTCTCATGTATGGGACGCTCTTTGTCGTACTCGGCTCCCTGAGCTCTGGTCAGATGCACAACCTCGCTCCCAGAAAGCATGTCCAATCCCTGAGTGCTGATGCTCGCTGCAGTCGGCCGCGGTTCGTCGCCAAGACCGGTCTCCAGGACAAGCGTTCCTGCCCACAGGCTCCTTCGCGACGAAGATATCCCCGCGTCTCATGCCCGCAGCTACCCCATGCTGTCGCTCAGCGCCGACATGTCAGCCAACGTGACGAGCCGTGTTCTGCCGCTTGCCGAGGCGGCGGCGTTCGGAACCCCGCACACGTTGCCGATTCCGCGCATCATCCATCAAAGTTGGCGTGACGGCAACCTCCCGCCGGAAACAATGCCAAACGTCGAAGAGTTTCAAGCCTTATCTGGCTTCACGCACCTGTTGTGGACCGACGCGGATCTTTCCGACTTTGTGCGCAAGTACCACCCGTCGATCCACAGCCTATACTTGGCGCTGCCAAAGCCGATCTTGCGCGTGGATCTCGCACGCTACTTGCTGCTGCTCACCTTTGGCGGCGTCTACAGCGACATCGACACGCGTCCGTTGCGTCGGCCCGACAACTGGGCCGACCAGCACGCTTCCGCCGCCCATTTGATCGTGGGTATCGAGGCAGACACGCTCGAGTACGACTGGCCCGTCTGGTTCGCACGCTCGCTGCAGATCTGTCAGTGGACCATAGCCAGTGCCCCTGGCCATCGTGTGCTCCACCGGGCCGCGAGCGCAGCTGTTCATGCGCTGCGCGAGGAGATGACGGACGGCAATGCCGATATCGACGTGATCGAGACCACAGGCCCTGCTCTGTGGACCGACGTTGTTCTTGCCGATCTGGCCGAGCGCGGAATCGGACGCAAGGATCTGCGCGATCTCGACCACACGGTCGCCGTTGGCGACGTCGTCGTTGTGCCCATCACCGGCTTCTCGCCCGGCCGCGAGTCCATGGTGCGCCCGGGCCGCAACTGGCTGCCCTTGCCGAAGCTGACGCGCCGCGCAGGGATCTCGCAACATGCGCGACCCCGAGGCCCGCGTGTTCCACAGCTTCATGGGCAGCTGGAAGGACGAGGCGGGCCCGCGCGTGTGGTGGCGCTGAGGCACCTTGGTTGGCCATGCAGCTCCATCCCTGTCTCCCCACCGTCTTCCGCAACGAACCGGCGACTGAAAACACCCAATGTGCAGGCGAGCTTGCCTCGGCTGCGAGCAAGCGGGCGCATGTCATTCCGCCTGCCGCTGCCGCTGCCTGCGCGCGGCCGCCAGCCCGTGCTGCGCCTGCAGCACGTGTGCGCATTCGCCCCCGTCCCGGAGCCGGCGCTCGCCTTTGTCGACGCCTCCGGGCCGCTGCCGCACGTGCTGCTGCTGCGGGGCCACTCCCAAGTCGAGCTCGTCGACACCCCTCGGGGGCCATCGCCCGCGCCGCTGCCGCCGCCCGCGCTGGTTCCCATCCTGTCGCCCGCTTCCGCGGCCACCGCAGTGGCTGCGGCCGCCCAACCAACCCACGAGGCCGCCCTTGCGTCGTCTGCACCAGCCTCGTCGTCGCCGCGCTCGCGGCCGCCGCGCTCGGCCGCACCGCGCCCGCTGTCCACCATCTCGCTCGGTGGTGGCCCGTCCGCGTCATCGTCGGCGGCGTCGGCCTCGCTCGATCCGGCCGCCTCGCCAGCCCCTGGCGCCGCCGCGGCAGCGGCCAGCACGCCGTCGCCTTCGGCCGCGACGGCCTTCGCCATTGGTGCCGCCGCGGCAACCCCGATGATGCGCATCCCCGCCGAGCCCCAAGCGTCGACGCTCGCGCCCCACTTTGCCGATCGACCAACTGCCGCCGCGCTCGCGGATGCCGACCGCACAGATCCCGGCGGCGGCGGGCCGGCCTCGCCTGGATGGTGGATCGGATCTGCGGTTCAGGACCCTTCTTACTCTCCCGGCGTCTTCAGGTGGGGCGCAATGATGCGCGGTGCCCGGCCGCCCGCTGCTGACTCTGCCCTCCCTCTTGCGCTGCGTCCCACGGCCTCTCACCCAGCATCCGGCACACAGGCCATCTGCGCAGCATACGCCTTTCACCAGACCGCCTCTTTGTTGGAATCTTGCGCTCGGCCAAGGTTTTTGTGCGTGGCATCCTGCCGCTTGTCGCTTGCTCGTCCGCCTCCGACACTAACAGAACAGCATACTTTGCAGGAGGTGCGCTTGACGTCGTCGCCCATGGACGCCCCGCCGGCCCTTGAACTCGTGCGAGACTGGAAATCCTCGGACGCAATCCTTGGATTTGAATGGACCTTCCCGGGCGAACTTTTTTGCGTCACCAACACCGGAATTGAGTTCTACGCAGTGAGTCTTTCCTTGCACCTTCCAAAGGCCGGACATGGCAAGGTTGCTGCGCAACACAAGAACCGACGATTGCTGATATCTCCACAGTTCAGCGACCGCAGGAAAACCTTCTCGAGCAAGCGTGTCATCACCATGCGCGTCAGCTGGCATCTCTTCTCGCCCGATGCCAATCTGCTTGTGCTTTCCACAGGAACGCCTTTGCTGATCGTGCACCAGATCAAGCCGGGATGCGCAGTCTCTGGCCTCCCGTCAATCAAGCTGGAAACAGCTTCCGGCTTGCAAGCAAACCAATCAAACCCCGCAATGATCACACGCAAGCACGTTGCGTTTGTTTCGCTCTATGGAGATTTGTTTTTCGCCTTCTTCAACACATGGAATCCCGACGCAGTCCTTGCACTCTACCATCTGGGTCACAAAGACTGGGTATTGCACTCGGAACTCTCGCTCATTGATCGCGGCGCGTTTTCACTCAACGTCTGGGACAACCTTCTCTTGGTGCACAACTTGACTTGCAAGGTATGTTGCTATTTTGGCGAGTGCGTGTCACTAGCGGCTCTTACTTGAACACGTCTGACGCTTGCATACCAAGAACACAATAATATTTGATATTCAGGCACGCCAGTCAGCAAAGATGCTCACACCACCTCAGACTTGGCTGTTCTCGTTATTTACTGCGCTTCCGTCTCTTGATGGTGAGTCGATGGCGTGCGCTGTTTCTCGCCTCTGCTACCGCCACAAATTACACCGGCCGTTTCTCATGCACTCGTTCTTTCTCGACAGTCGGGCCGACGGCGATATGGTCGTCACACTTGCCGGATTTGATTCTCTCGCCAAGCGCAGGCGCACTCTCTCGCCTCTCAGTCAGCCTTGACGGGCTCCGCGCCGAGATGGAGCGTGTCAAGGGCACACTCGGCACAATTGAGATCCTCGAGCTTCTGACGCGGCGCAGCGGCGAGGACGCATACGCGCTCAAGCTGTCCGTTGTGCGCAGCCTTATTGCACTCCAGCCAGAGCTTTGGCTCGTGCGCTGCGCTTTTGATGTGCTCAACACGACGATCCCAACCCCTGCTGGCGGGCAAGCTGGCTCGCGCTCAATGTCGAAACAGTCTTCAAGGCTCTCCATGAGCCGGCAGTCATCACGGGGATCGATTCACTATTCAGGATCAGGATCAAGGACGCCGCTTCCGGCGGGATCGTCTGGGGGATTGCTTGAACGCAAATCCACGGGCCTTTTTTCGTTTGGAAAGCAGCAGCCGAGCCAGTCGCCGCGGCACCCGTCAACCCACCAGGCGTCGCCCCAACCCGCGGCGTCATCAACTCAGCAGCAGCAGGAATATGCCGACCCCATGCTGCAGACCGTGCTTGCGACACGCCAGGAAGATGTCTATACCCATATTTTGGCGATCTTTGCAGACTCGGTGTGTGGTTGCTGCAGATATGGAATTCACGCAAGCGGTCTGCTGACCCTCTCTGCCCAGGATCTGCCTGCGAGTACGCTTTCAGGCTGCATACTCGAGTACATGGACTCTCTTACGTGCAGTGGCCATGTGGCTGAGCAGTTTGTCGAGGAACTGCTCTGCGGCACTCTGTTGCGAGACGGGGCCTTTGCGCACATCACCCAGCTGCTGCAGATGCAGGTCTTGTCCCCCAGCCAGCCGCTCGCAAGGCTGCTCATGGATTTTGTTCCCACTTTTGAGCCGTTTGCTGAGATTGTCGTTGAAATGCTCAGCGGCCTTGGTGCCGATGGCGAGCTTCTGTCTTTCATGGTATCTCGCGGCGAGGTGAGAGCGGCAGGCAAGGCATGCGGCTTCCCATCTCTTCCGCGATCAAGCTGACGCCTGATGCGCAGCTTCTGCGCGCAATCAAGCACGCCATCGACCGAGGGCTCGTGCACCACATATCACCCGCAGTGCTGCTCGAGGCCGCATATTCATCAGGCAATCCGACCGTCTTTCTCAACATCTACCGGGCCCTCGAGGAGCATGGGCTGATCCCCGTGTCTGCCGTGCTTGATCTCGCGCCCAGTGCAGACGAGCTCGATCCGCACCGCAACGCCCACCGTGAGATGCAGTCATCCGACGAAGTCGAGCACCTCGGCGCCGGAGTGCTTGCGCGCTACGTCAGCGTGTTCCGCGAGCTCTGGGGCCCGCGCATAGATATGGAAAACATATAAACGCCCTGGAGTAGCACGGATCCGTGTTGAGGGGGAAGTGTGCTGGGGGCGGCGTGTCCGCTTTGATTACGCATACTCTTGGGGCCTCGCGAACCAGCACGGATCCAAGGCCGTTGGCTCGAGCTTCGCCTCGCTTCTCTCAAATGGATCCCGCCGCGCTGCTGGCCCGCCTCGAGCGCGCGCAGCAGCTTACCGACCACGCCGCCAAGGCCGAGGTCGTGGCCGCATGCCGCAAGTGGCTCGCCGAAGCCAGCGACTCGACCGCCGCCCGCCCGCTGCACGCTGCCCTGCCGAGCCTCTGTGCAGTGTTTTTCGGCGCTGCTGGCGGCCAGCAAACGTGAGTGTCCGAGAGCCGCAGACAGGCCGCGGCGGCCGCCAGACCCGGCCGTACGGGCTCTGACGCAGCGACGCAACCGCCTCATCGCCTGCGTATGCTCTCCGCCCACCGCCCCGTCGACGCGAGTGCAGCGGCATCCTCCAGGGGCCCCTCAGCCGCGCCGACCAGTCGCTCTGGGCGGGCTTCTTTGCCCCTGCGAGCGCCTTCACGCTTCGGCTGCTGCGGCTGCACGGCGACCCCAGCCTGCTGTACCGCATCGGCATCGAAAACATCCCGGTGCGCTCGCGCCGTAAACAGACAGTGCAGCGGCTTGCTTTCTGTTCTGACTCGACACTCTAGGGATCGACCCGCGCGGCCCTGAGCTCAGGCGACTGGACGGATCTGGCGACGATCATCCGCACCCGACTCAACCATCCGGCGCCGCTTGCGCTGCAGCAGTTCTCGCAGCAGCAACAGCAACAGCAGCAGCAACAGCAGCAGCAGCCCAACAATGCTCAGAGCCATCTGCTATCGGGCTCCAATGCCGGCATGCAGCCGACCGCTGGCGGGTCGCCATCCAAGGGACTCGTCGGCGCCCAGCTCGGCGCATTCGACCAGAGCTCCGGCATGGCCGCACCGAGCATCATGCTGAGTGTGTACTTTGTTTTGCACCGAACCATTTTGAGCAGGTGTTGACCTTTGTGCCGCCCGGTTCTGTATGCCCATGCTCGCAGACATGTTCGAATACTATGTCTTTTGCCTGGCGTTCGCTGCGCATCTTGCCAAGACGGACATCGCTGTCGCCAGAGCCAACACCAGTGCGCAGGGGTTTCCTTTATTCCATCAGGCGCGACCGGGTCTGGCCTCATCGTCGAGTCAGTCGATGCAGACGCACGCCCTTCCGTCCTCAATGGCCCCTTGCTACTTTGAGGTTGTCCAAGCGATTCTTACCTTCTTTGTTCCTTGGAAACCGACCGACTTGACGCAGCCATCCGCGTTTTCAACCCCGAAAAAGGGCGAGCCACCAGGCTCGCGCAGACAGGCCCCTGCTCTACCCTCGGTCGACGAGGCTTCCCGCTTAGCGGCTGCTCGAGACAACAAGGATGTCTTCTCGTGCGCCGACGTCGACACGGCTGCCAAAGCTCTCGCCGCCTCCGAGTTTGTCGTTGGTATCTTTGTCGAGCTGTGGATCTGCCAAAACGACCTTGGCCGCCAGCCAGCAAGCGCAGCTCCTTCGTTTGCCCAGCCCACGCGCGTGCAGCTCAAGGCAATCCACATTCTTACAAGCCACATCGCATCGCTGGACCTGCGCAAGATCTCCGGAGAGTCGCAGATCTCCCAGTACCGCTTTGAGACACCCGAGTTTCGCCGCGATGAGGCCTATGACATTGCTAAGGCCAACGCCTACCGCTCCTTGCGCTCGCGCTTGTTCCTCTTTCTCAAGGGGTGCATCGAGAGCTGGCCGCAAGACGACAGCATCGAGGCTGTGGTTGATATTTGGCTCGCGTACATCACGCCTTGGAGAAGCGTCGGCGTGCCATTCTCGAGCGAGTGGGGCTCGTTCGTCAAGGACAACTTCGTGTATTACACGGTGCTCCTCCAAGTGTTCCTGGCCAAGACGCACACGTTCTCGTTCTCGGAAGTGATGCGACCGCCTGCCTCGACTCGCGCCTATGGGCCATCGGGCTTGCTCGGACACTCGCCCTACACGGGGCCGTCTGCTGCGCTGCCGCATGCTTCGGCAGCACAGATGCCAGCCGGCAACCAGAGCGCGTCGTCCGAGGCTCGCTCGTTGGAGATCATCCAAAAGGTCATGGACGTGTTCGCGGATCCACTGCTGCTAGAGCTGCTCAGGGTCATGGAAACGGCCTTGGTGACGCTCGACTCGTTTGCCCCGTCGACGCTTGCCGCGCTGCGCGACCCGCACTCTTCAGCCGCTGTGTCGGCCTCGGCTCGAACGACCTCAGGCGGCTCGAGTCTTGCTGCGCAAAGCTCATGGTCGCCGCGCCTGAGACCGCAACCCCGAGGCCCTGTCGACCAGGCCGCGGCGGACAGGATGTACGCCTACCAAAACAGCGGACCCGCGCTGCGTAGCCACATCTTGCAGTTTGACAAGCCCATTACGTCCTACCGCCCAGTCTTTATTCGCGGTGCCTCCGGCTTCGATCTGTCCTCATCGCCGCAGCAGCAGCAGCAGCAGCAGCAGCAGCAGCAGCAGCAACCAAGTCAACGTTACCATTTGCAAACCCAGCTGCATTCTCAGTCGACCGCCACCCGCTCTGCCGTCGACAATCGTTTGAACGCAAGTGCTGCGTTGCACCTCTCGCACGAAAGCTGTGGATGCTGACCTGTTCCGCCGACGCAGGCCCAGCGGCTTGCGGTCCAACTGAGTGGCATCTCTGACAGGCTGGAATACTACAAGAACCGGGACCATACTGCGTCCGTCCCGGCCTCGCCCGCGATGCGCCGCCGCGGCAGCTCCGCCGGCCCTGCCGGATCACCATCAGGCCCGTTTCGGACGCCTGGGGCTCATACAGGCGCCTTGGCTGGCGCTGCCAGCTCTCCGCAGCCCTGGTTGCAGGGGCTCTCTGGCATGCTGAAGCATCTCCTGACAGGAAGTAGCGGAGATGGCGCTGCGCGAACGACTGCGCCGCTCACGCGCGACCAGATCGAGAAAATGTCGCTGCACATGGCGCGTATCGGCAAGATCGTCTCGGCAATATCGACCATTTGGGGGCTTGATGTGCAGGCCGATGTGCTTTCGCAGCTCGACCCGGTGACACGCTCGGCCAACGGGAGCCAGTCCGACCTCAGCATGCATGCGCGCCAGCTTGGTTTCGACGAGGCAGAGCTTGTCCCGGTTGCACCGGGTGTTTTTGCACCAGAGGTGGTCGACGAGCCGATGCTGCGCCTTACCCACCGTGGTCGCGAGCAGGTGCGTTGCGCGGCATGCTGCTCGTCTCCGTGCCGTGAGCCGCAACCGATAAGGCTGACTCGACACACTTGGCGCGGCAGATCAAGAAGGGGCTCCGCATGAGCACGGCTGACGACGTGCCAGTCATTGAGTCCAGCCGTGCAAAGCGCATGTATTTGTCGGACGAAAGCCCCCTGTTGGTGCATGTCATTCAAGTTGTGGCACGAATGATTGACGCCGCGGTATGTGTACGCCCCGACGCCTGACGCTTCTCGCGGTCGCGGCTGACGTCAACATGGCGTGCAGGTGGACGTCCTTCACGAACAGTTCCCTGTAGTCCCCAGGATTGCCTCTGAGCCGATCCTGCGCGGGCTGGGCTCCTCGTGGAAGCGGCTGGTTGGGACCATGGCCGGTCTGGCGCTCATGTCAGTTGCCACGTTTATTATCATCTCCGTTGCCCGCTTCCTGCTGGTTGGATTCGGCTCCAGCGCAGAGAGTGTCGCCAGTGCGGACCGCGCTCGCCGCCACCAGGTGCGCACCAACGTGCGCAGGCAGCATATGAACCCCGGCATGCACCTCAGCCGCGGCAACTGAGCTCCACATGCGCCAATGAACGCTCTTGCCCAAAGGCATGACTGCCGTTGAGTTCGAGTTAGAGAGCAAGCGCATAAGACCGCAACAGCTGCTGTGCCCTGCTCGCAAAGTCTGCCGGGGTGCCGAATGGCATGAAGCTTGTAAGCACGCCCGGTGTTATCTCTGTCACAGCAAGGTCGGACGCCGCGGCGATCGGAACGCCGAGGTTTTTCGAGCCGCTTGCGATGAGCGCCAGTGCCCAGATCCAATCGCCGGCACCTGCATTCACGAACCCAACCAACAGGCGCTCTGCCAAGTCGGACACCGCCGCTGAGTACAGCCGCGTGTTGAGAAAGCCCATGAGCACGGCTGCAATCTGGTCTTGGTCGTGCCGTTGTAGCGTGACCGTCCTGGAGATGAGTTCGATGGTCTCGAGACTGGCAAGAAAGAGCCGGTTCTCGACAGTACTGGTTGAAAGGTGGTCGCTGATGTGATGCCTGTCGGTCACGCCCGAGACGCCTTTCTCGACCAGCTGCTTGCGCTTCTTGAGCACCGCCGCGGCCACAGGCGCAGAGCCGCCAATTGAGCGAGCGCCGGCGGCAGGCCGAGCAGATGCAATCACGCCGGCCTGCAGCTTGCGCAACAGCTTGACAAACTGCGGCAGCACATCCTCGGAAATTCGCTTGCGCACGAAATCTGGAGCCACAGCTGCGATCGCACCAACAGTCATGACGGCTTCCAGCACAACAAAGTGGTGCGAGTCCTGGCAGCGGTGCATCAGTTTGGGCCACATCGCATGAACCAGCGGGTTCAAATCCGTCGGCCGTGCGCGGAGAAGCGGCAAACCCATCCGCATCATGCGGATCACACGAGCCCGCAGAACCGGCGAGTCCGAAGACAGAAAATGGATGGCTTTGGAAAGCATCTGCTTGGCGGCAAGCTCAAACGGAGTTGGAGGTGGGTCGTCTCGGTCTGCTGGCTGCATGTTGTCATCATCATCAGCGGCTTCTTCGTCATCGGCATTGTTTGCGGCATCGCCATCGTCTCCATCACGTCTGTGCCCGTCTTCGCGCAAACCAGCGGCACTTGAGCGAGCTGCCTCCTTTTCTCGGATACGCTGCTCAAAGTACTCGCGCGCAGTGACCGATTTGTGCTCGTCCGGCGGTTCGGCGTCGCCAGATCCCTTGACCTGGCCGCGCTGCACAAAGTATGCGCGGATCTCTGGCGAGCAGCTCGGGATGCCCAGCGCAGCATCCATCTGCACAACATCACCGGTTTCTTGATTGGAGGAAAGAGCATGGTATGGCTTGTCGATGCGCGCAGCTCCGATAGGCTCCAGAACGCTTTCCGACCGAAACATTGCTTCAATCAGAGCATAGAAAACGCCAAGAACCTCGCCTGCCAAGCCTGGGTCACTTAGATCCAGTAACTCGACATCTACGCGGACATGGTCGGCCAAAAGTTGACCTCCGCCGAGCCCAGCAGTGCCAAGATCGTCGAGAACATCAAGCAGCTGGTCGATGCAGTCGGAGAGCAGGGGACCAACAAGGTCAGCACCAGTCACGCGGATGGCCGCTGTCAGAACCTTGGGAGCCAAGGGGTTCATGTGCAGATGCTGCAGGCGTCGCGAAACAGCATCGATAAGATAGTCCACGTTTGACAGCACGAGGCTCGAAATGGTCGGCTGCGGCACATGTGCGGGCACAAGTGCGTGTTGCTGCACGCGAGCTTGGAGCTCCGGAGGCGCGGCGCATGTCTTGGCAAACTGCTGAAGCGCCCATGCGGCGGCATCACTGACCGCATGATTACGGTCGCCGAGCTTCTCGAGAATCGGGTACATGGCGTCGATCATGACAAAGGTTGCATCTTCGGGTGACAGGACGGACGCCATCATGCCGAGGCCCTCGAGAACAAGGCTGTTTGCCAGAATCGTTTGGTTCATGTCCTTCACTGTCATTGAAGGCCACGAGATTGCGCCTGACTGAAGAGATGTACTAGCAGATGCGCTGCTCTTGCTAAACAATCGACCATCGGAGATATTTGTCGGGAACTCGATAAACGGTTGTGACAAGTAGCGAGCAACGACTGCATGGACAAGGCGTGCAGCGTCCCCCTTTGCAGTGAAGGCAGCGTTGTCCGGCGGATCGAAATCCACGCCGCAAGCGCCGAGGCACATCTCGTTGATCGCAAAGAGCGCGCCGGCTTGTTGCGCGCGGTCGGCCAATAGCTCGGAAAACTCATCGACCAGCATCTCGGCGTCACCAAATCGCGCTGCTAGTCGGCAAAGACGGCGAGTCTGCGCCAGGATGCGTGGATCGCGAAACGTCTTGAAGCGCCGCGTCGGTCGCGCAAACACAACCTGCTCGTCGAGACGCGCCGTCGGCGAGGACTCCATGAGCGCAAGAGCCGCACCAAAGGATGCGTGTCGCTCTTCGACCACTCGCACGCCTTCGAGGTCAAAGTCGAGGAGACGCACAATCCCGCAAACAAGTGCGCGAGCTGACTGCTGGAGCGCAACCGACGAGCGCTCCTGCAGAATCAGCATGTATCCGTTGCTGAGAAGAATGGCCTCGAGGATTTGCGTTTCGTCGCCGGATTGCACGGCACGCAAGAACTCTTCCAAGACGGTAGCCAGGCGATCTCCGATGCGATGGGCTGTCTCGGGCGAAGCGGTGGCGGTTGCGCGCAATGCCGCGGTGGAGATCTGACTCTGCGTGAAAGGCTCACAGGCAGCAGTGCCGTTCTCGGCCGCATCGGCATCGAGCAGAACCAGCGTGTCGACCATGAACGGCAGCGCCTCAGAGAGCGAAACCGAACACGTGCGGAACAGTCGCGCAGCAAGATTGCCCACCGCGCGCCTCGTTGCAGGGTGATGGCTCAGGCGCGCCTTGGCGATCTTGTGCAGAACCAAGGAAACGTTGCTTGAGGACGTCTCGTGCCAACTCTTTGAGCGCACTGTTTCGCTAAGCTGCATGGTCGAGGCATTTTCGCTTTGTGTATCGCGCCGTGCAGCCCTTTGCGGCGCGGATGAGTCGGTTTCGCGGGCCGCAGATGCCTGAAGGCGCGTTAGAGCATCCTGGACAGAAGCCGAAGCATCGCAAAAGTCGGCCGAAACGCTGTCCGATAACGTGGCTTCGACGACGGTACCGAGCAGGTCCAGGGCGGCCACGACAAGCCGGTGGTTCTGCTTTTCGCCCTGGAGTGCAATCTTGGATGTGCACAGGACGATGCCGGGCATGAACCTCGCAATGCACTCTGGATCCGCGACCACGCCGGCCATTGCGCCAACAGACTCGAGCGCCGCAAGCCGAATCTCAAGAGACTTTTCGGCGGCGGCCCAGTCGAGCAGCATCGCGATGTTGTGGGAGAGCACAGGTTGGATCTGCAGGGCGCCAAAGTCGATGGAGCATGCGCCCGTGCGATCGCGCACGTTGGCCTCGGCAGACAGGACGGCACGCAGAAGCAGGACAATCGCAAGCTTGACGTCCTCGTGTGCCCCTGCCGCATCGGCCAGAGCGATCGGCCCGACGCCCGGAGGCAGCCGCACTCGCGTGGATCCGACCAGCGGCAGCTCAAAGAGCAGGTGCTGCAGCAGCGGCGGCGGCATGCGATATTCCTGAGAGCGTGCGCCGGGCTCGACCACCAGCCGCAGGCACCGGCACACCAGCTCCACCGTCGCCGCCGACGCCTTGCGGGACTTGAGGGCCTCGACGAGGGGAAAGGCGACGCAGTCGAGCATGGGCGCTATGACATCGGGTGCGTCTGCGCCGTGCCGCTCCAGCAGGCGCTGGATGGCGGCCTCCAGCCGAGCGACGGGGTGCGCTTCGTCGGTCCGTGTAATGGCCCATGCCCCCCAGCTCATGCACGGCACGCATAGCGGATGAAGCTGCCGCGACCAGCGCCGTCGAACCGGCCGACAGCGTCAGCAGCGTGCGTGCGCAGAGCGACCAGGTGCATGCGCTGCCGCCTCGCGGTGTGCGCACTCTCACCTCCAGGAAGGCCCGACGTCGCTTCTCGTCGAGCGTGCTCATTGGCGGCCGTTGGTCGGTTGTGGGTTGAGTGCGGGGATTGCTGCGGCCGACTCCGTTGTCTCGTGCCAGCGACGCACAAACGGCGCCTTGTGCTCGATTCCAGGCAAGGCACTCGAGCTGCCTCTCGTGCCGCTTCCCATCAGGCTGGCAGCGTTGTGCAGTGCAGTCGCGGGGCTCATCTTGAGCTGGCTTCGCAGCTGGCTGTTCTGCTGCTTGAGCTCAGCAATCTGGCGTCCAAAGAGTCGCGATGAGTTGGCGAGCTCGTCCTCCAGCGCTCTACATCTCGCCTCTGCGCGCTCGGCCTTCATAAACCCGCAAAGGTCATCGGATGCGCTCACCGGCGCTGTTCCATCTTCGTCTGGATCGCGGCGATCTGCCTGGGCTCTTCGAGCCTTGGCCTCGCCGGTTCTGCAAGCAAGCGTCAGCGTGATCCCGACCGAGTCACAATGCCGTATGCGCCTGACCTCTGGCGCTCTCTCAAAAGTTCGGCCTCGAGCGCTGCAATGCGCTGCTCCAAAACTCCTCGATCCGAGGCCTTGTCCTGCATATTTTTGTCGCAGAAGTATGGTTTCAGCGTCGCGGCTTCCTGCTGTCCATCCACCTTTAAGACTGCCCAGAAAACTCACTAGAGCCTCTGTTGCCTCAAACTTTGCAACGCGATCGTGCAGTTTCTTGTTCTGGCTAGCGAGGCGCTCCATTATTGACTCGTCAGCGCGATCCGAGCTCCGCAAGACGCTCTCCACCATCCGGCTGATCTTGGCCGAGTCGGCGCTGGAGGTCAGCGTTGTCTTCAGCAACTTTTCGAGCTGTTGAATAACTTGCTCCTGCGTTTTCACGACAATCTTCAGTTGCGCCGATTTTTGTGCAGTATCCTGAAGCTCGAGCACAAATGCCTGCTGTGCCATGTGCGCCTGCCGTACATGCTCAAGCTGCTGGCGCAGGGCGTCTCGTTCGCGCGCCACGCTCTGCAGCTGTTCCAGTTGAGTGCTCATTTGCTTATTGGATTCCGTCACGCTGTGTAGCTTGTTGGCGAGCATAACGTATCGTCTTTGCAGCTCAGACAGCGGTAGAGCATCAATGTCGGCGATACTGATGAGCTTTCTGGTTGACAAATCGCTCTGCTCGAGTTGGCGTCGCAGCTGGCTAATCTCACGCTCCTGTTCACTGCTTATCTCACGAAGACGGTACAGGTCCCGCCCAACCTTGCGTATTGCCTCTGTACGGTTGTCGAGCTCAGCCAGCAAACGATCGATCAGCTTTTGCCTCTGGTCCACGTCCTTTTGTTGTGGCAGATGCGTCGTGTGCTGTTCTGTATCGGAAACGGCACGTGGCTTCCTGGCCGACCGCAAGGATGTGTTGTCCATACTCGGCTTTGTCTTGTGGTGGGCACCGCGCGCGAGGCGTGAATCAGGCGAATCAGGTGTCGGTGAAGCCGGCATGTGCGCCAAATCCGAGGTTGGCGGCCTGTTCAGCTCGCCAGTCGCCTGATGCTGCTGCTTTGAATGGTATGCGACGTTGGGTTGTTCAGCTTCTTTGCGAGAAACATCGCTGGCGATGCTTGAGAGCTCGATGGCGATGGTCAGTGTCACTGCCAACTTGCCATCTTGCTCTCGTTTCGAGCGATCGGTGGCGTAGTCGAGATTCGCGTGATCATTGCTCCGCTTCACACCACTTGCAGCAACCTTTGGAAGGCGCCATCCGCTGGCGGGCGTTGGATCCGCGAGGCGTCTGTTCCGTGCTGCTGATGCTAGACCAGCGCCACCGTCGGGTGACGCCTCGGGCGCTGGCATTTGTAGCTCGCATGTAAGCCGCGACTCCTTTACGAGACGAGGCCAAAGAGCAGCCAATGCAATCGAATCGGAAGCAATCATATCCGAGTCTGCAGCGTCCTGTTCTTCACGCGCAGCCGTCCAGGCTGACACGACGAGGCGTGGTCCTGACGGGTCTGCTCCGTCGATGCGATCGGCGTCTGCCGTGGCCGCGCCTATACCCGCACCGGCGGATCGTCTGCTTGTCGCGCTCGCCATGACATCGTTGCTGGGTGGATTGCTCTCGGCATCGAGTTGAGAAGCACTGTCTGACACAACAAACGAGAACAAGTTGCGCGCAAACGTTGGCTGGTGGGTGTAGGCAGAGACTTCCGTTGACTGCTGATCGGCGCCTTCCGCACTGGGCGGCTCGAGTCGCACGCTCACAAAGTAGTGTGCCGGTCGCGAGAAGGTCGCTTTTTCGACCGATACGAGAATCCGGCGACTCATTCTTTCCGGAGAAGTTCATTTTTTAGATAAAATCGCAAGCACGCCCGCGAGCATGTGCTCCATGCGGGCCTGGCGCCGCTCTATTTGTTCGAGGCGGGCGTTGAGTTGCGCACCCAGCGCCGAGATGGCCGAGATCGCCGCGTGGCTCGTGGCACTGACATCCGGATCAAGAGCAGGCTCGGAATCGCCAAGGGGTTTGATCCCAATCGCTCCGAGCATCGAGGGTCGCGCGCCGGGCATCTGTAGAAACGTCAGGCTCGCCGCGTCCTCCGAGTCGCGCGGAAACGACACGGAGCGACTGCCTGCAAGCTGCGTTTCTTGTCGATCAGCAGACGCGCGATCTATCAGTGTAGTCTCACGAAGATCGAGATTGGGGAGGGCGTGCGCATCCACAACGTCCTGATTGAGAGAGTGAATGGTGAGCGAAAGATCGTGGTCTGAAAATATTGGAGCCGAAAACAACCGTGGCTTGTCTGCCTTTCGTCCTTGAAGCACCATAAGTCGGCCGTCCGGCGTAAAGCATGCACCAAAGCATAAATGCATGCGAAGCAAATCCTTGAATTTTGAATAGAATGCGTTAGCTATTCGCTTGAGAAAAAGCGAGAGGCAAGGCTAGGTTGCTCACAATCATTATGGGATTGGTAGAAGCTGGCCTGAATACTGCGAGGCTGGACGCCGCGTTGCTTGAAACCAGAAGGATTCCCGTGAAACTACAATAGGAAATGACATCCGCCTGTACATATGGCAGACGCAGGCTGCGTACGGTCTCGGCAAACATGGATGCGCGCTGGTTCTGTGCAGTGGGCTTGGGGCCATTCAGCTGGACCGCAATTGAGATGATCACGACGCGATAGCTGGCATGCGCTGGCCCAGAGTTCTGCTGAGATATGGCGAGGCTCTTTGGGTCGATATTCGCGGGCGGATCAAGCAGAGTCTGGCGCGCCGAGGCGTCGAGTATAGGCTCGAGTACACATGCAACCACGCTTTCTGAGACGCGACAGCTGATGCGCACAGTGTTTGAGTTCAAGATGGATTCGGAGCCTTCAACTTTGGTCTGTGATCGAGCCATTACACGTCAAAAGGCAAATCCTCCAGCAGCTTGACCGCACGCCGTACCATTGAAATCGGGCCAAGACCCAACTTGGAGGGTTGTATTGACAGCAAGCTGAACTGCGCTCGGCCGAGTCTTCGTGAGATCAACATATTAGCAAAATAGCCAAGCTGCATCATTTCCGGGGCAAGATGCTCACACAACCAAACGCGAGTCTGACAGCCAGCAGACAGCCTCGAGAGGCGCTGCGATGGGGATAATGCTGGAAGACAGCTGACCGGTGCTATCACGAGAGTCAAGATCGTAGATTCCGACCGTGCTCCTCGTGCCCAGTGCGAGATGGCGACCGCCCGGCGAGCATGCGATGCACAGGATGCCCGACACCCCTGGCGGTCTTGGGATGAACGCATAGGGCGACAAGCCGCCTCCGCCGTCGGTCCAGCGCAGCACGGCGACACCTTCCTGAGTCTCCACGACAACGGTATCCTCGCCAGCGAGCTCAAACGAGTGCACCTGGCTGAATGGCAGCATCGCCCCCCCCCACGAGCGACTTGTCAGAGGCCCGCTGCAGACACCCCGCCCCCTGTGTGCTGCGCTTGTGGACAGGCTCACCGGGCTTCGAAGCCATCGACTGGCGCGGAGGACGAGGTCGAACGAATGTGGGTCCCGTCGGTCCACAGCCAGCGGCCGCGATGCTCGCGCAGCTGCAGCCGAGCGTCAGCGCGGGGGCGGGGCAGCCGAGAACCGCAGGGCAGCGCCTCTGCTGCGACGGCGCTGGCGCCGGCACCGCACCAGGCTCGAGCGAACAGTCCGAATGCGTCCTCGCCCGAGATCGACCATCTCACGGCAGGCATGGATATCGTGCCGTCGATCGTGTTTGAGCGACAGGAGGGCCAGCTGTGCGCGCAGCACTCTCTGAATGCGCTGCTCCAAGGCAACTACTTCACGGCCGTGGACCTGTCCCACCTGGCTCAGGAGCTCGACGAAGCCGAAGCGCAGGTTCGTTGGGAGCGCCCCGAGCCGCGGGCGGGCTGCCGACGCCCCGGGCTGACCAGGACTGCTCCGCGGGCCGGCGGGCCGTCGACAAGGCGCTCGCCGAAGGCAGCGGGGGCCTCGAGTCCGAGGCATTGCGCAAGCTGCGCGAGGGCGGCTCGGCCAACTACGACGACAGCGGCTTCTTCTCGGTTCAGGTCATCACCAAGGCGCTCTCTGTGTGGGGCCTGGAGCTGCTACCGATTCGATCGCCCCTGGCCGCCGAGGCTCGAGCGAATCCAAGGTGCCCCAGCCGCCTTCCCCAGATGAGGGCGCACAACGGCCAAGTGCTGACCTCACCCGGACAGTCATCAGCAAGCCTTCATCTGCAACCTCGACCAGCACTGGTTCACCCTGCGCCGCTTTGGCGCCTCTCCCGAGCGGTGGTACAACCTCAACTCGCTGCTGCCGGAGCCGAAATACGTCAGCGAAACGTTTCTGGGGATGCTCATCTCGCAGCTCGAGTCCGAGGGATACTCGATCTACGCCGTGATTGGTGCTTTGCCGCAGTGCGAGGCGGATGTGCTCGCACTTCAACGCCCAAAGCCACCCGCCGATGCGCTGCCAAAGTCTGGCAAGCCGGCTCAGCACGGACCGTTTGCGGGAGCGGGTCGCTCGTTGACGGAAGGGAGGCCGTCAAGGCCCGAGCCCGAGTGGCTCACCGAGGACGAGATGCTTGCGCGCGCAGTTGCCCTGAGCATGGGAGCAGATCCTGGCCCAAGCTCTGGCCAGGCAGGCCCTGTGGCTTCCGGGACAAGCGACGACGATCTCAGCAAGGCAATCGCCGCAAGCATCGCCGAGATGGACAGCCGCGACGTGACGCTTCAGCGCACCTTGGCCTCCAGCATGCTGGACTCGAGTGCGGTCCCGTATGCGCCAAGCACATCCTCTGCCTCGGGCTCATCGTCTGCACCTCCAAAGCCAGCGGCACCTGCGCAGCCAGAGCTCTCCGAGATCGAGCACATGCGCAGGAAGCGACTTGAGCGGTTTGGCTCACTCAAGGACACTGCAAAGCAAATATAGTTGCCATGTGTCTCTCCCAACCTTGGAAAACCGGCCCTGGCGCGAGCAGCTTTGCGCGTGAGGCCCCGCAGCATCACTTTGAGCTTCAGTAGTTGACGTCAAACTGCTCTTCCGCATCGATCTTCTCTGTCTTTTCAAACTGGGCGATGTGGTCCGCTGCGTTAGCGACAAAGTGAATCAGTAGAGCGGGGGCCTTTTCGAGGCCACGCAAAGACCTGGCCAGACGCAAGTGCAGTTCTCACCAGAGTGTCGATCACATCATAGTTGATCTTCTTGGACAGCGCTGGCTTAGACTTGATCATATTTTTGGTGGCCTCGGCGGGTGTCGAGGCATCGAAGCGTTTGGAGGACTTCTGACGCTGCACAAATTGTCTGTAAGCCCAGGTTCTGGCATGCATTGAGGCGGCGGTCGGGCAGCGCAGCAGCAATCGGAACGTACCTTCCGCGGCTTACGCTTCTCGGCGATGCCCTCGCGTTCGAGCGCGCGCTTGGCTTCCTGGCGCAGCACCCAGTCGCGGTTTTCTTCCATCCATACCGCCTCCTTGAATTCAACCTCCTCAGGCGTCACATCGATGATTGCCTTGATCTCGTCGTCGTCATCCAGATCCGACAGGCGCTCCATGTCGTCATCGCCTTCGTTGGAGGCCAGCTCTTGCGCCAACTCCTTCAGCACGCCCAGCTTGCCCTCACGGTCGAGAATGCCCTTGGTCTCCTCGAGCAGCGCCTCTTCGTTGATTTCGTCGTCGTCGCCCTCGTTGTCGTCGCCGCCGCCACTGCCCGCGATATCATCGCCGTCGCTGTTCATCTTGGAAACTTCACGCGCTGAGGTGGTGCTGGCCTGCGAGGGTCCAACGCCAGCGGTGGATCCTGAAGGAGCGATCGTTTGGGTTGGCGACTTGAGCTCTGGCGGGTCGGCGTCGCTGTACTGCTGCTCCAGCTTGCGGTTCTTGGGCGGCGCGTACGAGGGTGGATCCTTCTCGCCCTCGAGCCAGATGGTCTGGAAGTCAGTGACCGACAGCTGACTTGATGGCGTTTCCTGGAACTCCTTGAGCCTTTTTCATGGGCGAGCTGTTAGTAGAGTGAAGCGGCACGCCGACCAGCACGCAACCAGGCACCTTTTGCGCAAAGTTCCCTCGCAAATTTTGACAACCATTATGATTTCGCGGATTGTGCGGCTGAAGCCGTGCATGCGAGCCGCGATGAAAAGGCCTGTTGTCACGCGAGAGTGCACAGTTTCCGGCGGTGGTCACAAGCGTAAGCAATACAGCATACGCGCCGAGTGAACAAGATACACAGCGTGATGCGGCCAGTTGCACTACGCACTCGCGGCACAGATTCCTGAGGGGCGTCGTCCGATTTGCATCCAATCGCGGTTCATGCGCTGCACGAGGCGATTGGCGTCCTTGATGATGTTTTGCTTCTCCTCGCCAAAGTCGAGCTTATCCACAAATCGCGAGATGTAGAGAGAAGGATCGATGAGGGGCATCTTCACGATGCCCGCGACTTTGCAGAGCGCAAGGAAGGTGGCGCCGACTTGATAGACGTTGGTCTGATATCGGTTTCGACGCACCGCTGATTCGTCAGCACGTCTGGAGCTCCATACAGCTCGCAAGTCCCAAGCCACGACGCAGGGTCGCGCCGATCGGATCGACCCTGGGGTGCGCAGCGTTGCTCACCGAGAGAGCGTCTGCAAAGTCAATCAGCATGTGCGCCGTCTGGGCCTGCCGACAAACAATGTAGAGGCATGCTGCTACGACGTTTCCCGCCTTGCGGCCTTTGGTGAAGTTGTTCGCAACGGCCACATTGAAATAGCGTTGGGCTTGGCTGACGAGCCGCTCGCTCATGCGGATCTGCGGCTGGCTTGCAACCTCTTGGATGCGGCGGTGGCCTTGGAAGCCAGGTTGGCCAGGATCAGCACACGATGAGGCAGGCTGGCGCGGGCCAGCACAGACGTGCGCGCTCCCACCGTTCTGGATCGTCTGCTGGCGGGACTCTTGGCCGCCCGTGCGAATCAGGCCAAATGTGCCTCGGCTCTGAGCGCGGGCTGTCGGCAGGTTCGGTTGTCGTCAGCGCCTTGCAATTTCGGGGCGGCGAGGCCGACGACGCCGGCCGAGGGCGCCAGCGCAGCCGGCGCAGCGGCAGCGGCGGCGGCGGGGGCAGCGGCCGAGCACGCACCCTGCCCTGTGGTCAACTGGAAGCCATCGGCAATAGCCGAGCCCTTGGCAGTCTCTGAAAAGGTGACTTCAGAGACAATGGTGTTCTCCTCGAGCACCTGGCAGGGTTGGTCGGGCGGCGGTCAGAGCGGCGGCCCGCGGCGGCCCGCTCTGGTCAGCGAGGACCCCAGCGCGGCAACCAGCGCGGCAGCCAGTGCGACGGGACGCACACCGCCGCACTTCACGCAGACGACGTGGCCGAGGTGGTCGTCGGTCTCGGCCTCCGTCGGGCCGCAGTTTGAGCACGAAGGCATTTGGGGGAAAGTGCGTCTTCGCAGTGCTGCACCCATTTTGGGAGTAACGAGGGGCTTGAAGGGCCTTAACGTCCCCATCAGATGTGGTACGAGGGCGGACCAGAGGACTGTCTCGGCAGGCCCAGGTGAGTCCGCGCTCAAGACCAAAAGGGTCCGGCGCTTGGTGCCGACAGATGGAAGAGGGTCGTGGGGGGGGGAGTGCGGTGGGGTTGGATCTGGTGAGTTGCGCAAGAGATATATTTGGTTTCTCAGAAGAATGCAGATGAGCTCTTGATCGGGCAGGGCCAGGCAACACGGCCCAGCGTACTTGTGCTCTCAACAACAACGTGTTCAAGCATGCCGCAAGAGTCGCAGGCGGGCTTTGAGGGGAGGAGCGAGCAAGCAAGCAAGCAATATTCCTCTCACTCTGGCAGGCGGAGAGGCGAGCGAGACTTGGCCGTGAGATCGAAACAATGTCCAAGTAAACCAGCGCGCCGCAACTAGAATCATGTCTCTCTGCCGTGGCCTCCGAACATCCAACGGATCGGAGAACGGGCGTGTTCCGATCCGTCGTTGCTGCCCGGGAAGACGACGGCGATGGCTGCCGAACAGAGGAGCCGCACGCTGCAGCGCCATTGCAGGCCGGCCTGGGCATCGGGCGCAGCGCAGCGAGACCCCAGCGTCTGGCCCGCGTGCCCGCAGCGTCCATCGCGGGCCGGTCGCCCCGATTGCGACGCCGCGGCCTCAGGACGCAGGCACGTTTCCGCCGCCTGCGGCCGACTTGCTTTTTCCGCAACCACAAGGTGGACGCCCGCAGCCCCCTGGGCTTGCATGTCCGGCCGCCCGAGCTGACGCCCGCCGCCCGCCGCCCGCCGCCTGCCGCCGGCACGCTTGCAGCGTGCAGCCATGTTCGTCTACAAGCGAGGTACGTCCTGCACCCGGACGGCGTCTGTTTGACCGGCTGCGGCCTGCTGACCGCGGCCTCGGCCCCCTTGCCCTCCGCTCCGCCGCTGTCCAGACGGCCGCCGCGAGCGGGTTGCGTTCGACAAAATCACATCGAGAATCAACAAGCTCTGCTATGGCCTCGACATGAACTACGTCGACCCCGCCGAGGTCGCCCAGAAGGTGCGTTTCCACTCCTTGGCCGCGGCCGTGCAGGCGCGCTGTCCTTGCCGGCCGAGCGGGCAGCGCACGCGTGCTGTCTCCACGCCCTCGCGAGCCGCGCCGCGTCCGATTGTGTCCGAACGCTTCCTGACGCCGGGCCCTCTCCGTCCGCACGCCTGCCTGTGCATAACCCCTCGCACGCACGCACGCACGCTCGCACGCGCCCCCACCGCCCTGCCTGCCTTGGCTCCGGCTGCTCAAGGTCATCCAAGGCGTCTACCAGGGTGTCACGACCGTCGAGCTCGACAACCTGGCGGCCGAGACGGCCGCGTATCTCACGGTGAGGGCGCTCTTTTGTGCGGGTCGTCTGCCGAGCCCGGTTCGCACACCCCCGCGCCCAAGCTCCCGCACGCGGCGCAGCGTTGGCTTGGGCCAGCGACTCGCTGACACGCATACCACCACCGCAACGCTCACACCCCGACCCACCCCCGCACGTGCACCTTCTTCGCGCCTCTGCGCCGTCCGCGCGTTCAGACCAAGCACCCCGACTACGCCATTCTCGCGGCGCGCATCGCCATATCCAACTTGCACAAGGAAACCAAGAAGCAGTTCTCGTCTGTCGTCGAGGATCTCTACAACTACACCAATCCGAAGAACAGCAAGCACTCTCCCATGATCTCCGATTACACGCTCGAGTGCGTGCGCAAGCACGCCGAGAGGCTCAACTCGGCCATCATTTACGACCGCGACTTCAACTACAACTACTTTGGCTTCAAGACGCTCGAGCGCTCGTACCTGCTGCGCATCAATGGCAAGACGGCCGAGCGCCCGCAGCACATGCTCATGCGCGTCGCCGTCGGCATCCACGGCGACGACGTCGAGGCCGCGATCGAGACATACAACCTCATGTCCGAAAAGTACTTCACGCACGCGTCGCCCACGCTCTTCAACGCTGGCACGCCGCACCCGCAGATGTCCAGCTGCTTTCTTTTGACGATCCACGACGACTCGATCGAGGGCATCTACACGACGCTCAAGACGTGCGCCATGATCTCCAAGACAGCCGGCGGAATCGGTCTCAACATCCACAAGATCCGGGCAGTCGGCTCATACATTGCCGGCACCAACGGCGTCTCGAACGGCATCATCCCCATGCTGCGCGTCTTCAACACCACAGCGCGCTACGTCGATCAGGGCGGCAACAAGCGCCCCGGTGCCTTTGCGATCTACCTCGAGCCTTGGCACGCGGACATCTTTGAGTTCCTCGACCTTCGAAAGAACACGGGCAAGGAGGAGAGCCGCGCGCGTGACCTGTTTTATGCACTCTGGGTGAGTTGCTTGTGCGCGTGTTGCTAATGGCTCGCTGGCCCGGCCGCTGACTGACGGCGGGGGCTGTGACCTTGTGTGCGCATTCATGTGCACACAGATCTCGGACTTGTTCATGCGCCGCGTCGAGAGCAACGGTGACTGGTCGCTTTTCTGCCCTGCGGAGGCGCCCGGCCTGTCGGACGTGTGGGGCGACGAGTTTGAGGAGCTGTATGCGCGCTACGAGCGCGAGGGCCGCGCGCGCAAGATCATCAAGGCGCAGAAGCTCTGGTACGCCATCCTCGACGCGCAGAGCGAGACGGGCACTCCGTACATGCTCTACAAGGACGCGTGCAACCGCAAGTCGAACCAGCAGAACTTGGGCACAATCAAGTGCTCGAACCTGTGCACCGAGATTGTGCAGTACTCGTCACCCGAGGAGGTTGCTGTTTGCAACTTGGCGTCGCTTGCTCTGCCCAGCTTCGTTGGCAAGGATGCCAAGGGCGTGCTCAGGTTCGACTTTGACAAGCTGATTGATGTATGGGCGACACGGCTAGCCTAATGCGAGCGCAACACCGCGCCGGGCTGCTGACGACTTGTCTACTCTGCCTGTCATTTTATGCCACCGCCGACGCCGGCGTATGCAGGTCACAAAGGTCGTTGTGCGCAACCTCAACAAGGTCGTCGACATCAACTACTACCCCGTGCCCGAGGCACGCGTGTCCAATATGCGCCATCGCCCAGTTGGCCTCGGCGTGCAGGGACTTGCGGACACGTTCATCAAGCTGCGCATGCCGTTTGACTCGCCCGAGGCGCGCAAGCTCAACCGCCAGGTGTTTGAGGCCATCTACTTTGCTGCGCTGTGGGCGTCCTGCGACCTGGCCGAAAAGCACGGCCCATACGAGACGTATGAGGGCTCGCCGGTGTCCAAGGGCATTCTGCAGCCGGACATGTGGAATGTCGAGGTCTCGACGCAGTTTGACTGGCCGACGCTGCGCGCCCGCATTGCCAAGCACGGTGTGCGCAACAGCTTGCTTGTTGCGCCGATGCCCACGGCGTCGACGTCGCAGATCCTCGGCAACAACGAGGCGTTTGAGCCCTACACGTCCAACATCTACACCCGCCGCGTCCTCTCTGGCGAGTTCCAGATTGTCAACCAGCACCTGCTCAAGGACCTGACCGAGCTCGGCTTGTGGAACGACCGCATGAAAAACCGCATCATTGCCGAGAGCGGGTCGATCCAGAACATCCCCAACATTCCGCAGGAGCTCAAGGGCATCTACAAGACTGTGTGGGAGATCTCGCAAAAGGTCATCATCGACATGGCTGCGGACCGCGGCGCGTTCATTGACCAGTCGCAGTCGCTCAACATCCACCTCGCCGAGGTCAACTACGGCAAGCTCACCAGCATGCACTTTTACGGCTGGCGCAAGGGCCTCAAGACGGGCATGTACTACCTGCGCTCGCGGCCCGCCGCCGATGCCATCAAGTTCACGGTCGACAAGCAGGCGCTTGCCAAGGGCGAGGCCAAGGCGTCGGAAGAGTCGGACAAGATGGCCGCCATGGTCTGCTCTCTGGAGAACCGCGATGCGTGCATCAGCTGCTCGGGCTGAGCGAGCGGGCAGGCCTCTGACGCCTCGCCTCCACTCTGCCTCTATCATTCTAAGCAAATAAAGCCCCCACTGCCTGCAAGAAGGTTGCGGCCGGCGCGCGAGTTCGTCGGTGTGCCCTTGCTGCCCGATGCGGTTTGCTCGAATCCGAAGAACACAGACCCGCAGCAGTCATGACGGCACGGCAACCCGTCTCGGAGCCCGCACACGTTCGGCGCGAGCAGCAGTCGCCGGCGCAGCCACAGCAGCCGCACCCGCCGAACCTGTCGCCCATTATGGCCAGCAGCCTGGTGGCCGCCGCAGGCGTGCTGCTGCCCTCGGATGCCTCCGCCGCCAGTCACGCCGCGCTCCCCCGCGACAGCACATCGAGCTCTGGCTCCGACGGCTTCGCGAGCTCCGCGAGCAGCGCCACGGGATACGGCAGCCTGCCGGGCAGTAGCATCGGCGCACGCCCAGAAGCAGCTCCGTCTGCGCGCTTGTGCGGCGGCTCGCTTGCCGCCCGAGTCGATGACTTCCGGCGCTCGCGGCTGGCAGTCTTGGCCATTGTTGCGCTGGCGCTTTTCACTGACATCAGAGATCAGCAAACGCGGAGAACGACAGGCAGCAAGAACGGCGACACGGCTTGGAGCTGTGATGCCCTGGGTCAGCCATTTGAGTGTGTATTGAAGCCAGCAAGGCAAAAATGAGAAAATCCCAAAATTGAGAGACAGACCCACACCAACA
>JADGIZ010000065.1:0-32061 GCA_027604665.1 Polyrhizophydium stewartii | reverse complement strand
TCTGTCACACAGAGACACCCACAGTGCCACACACACACACACACACCATTCTCTGCAAACATTTCCATGTCGGCCAGAGTCTTGTCACGAATGCCGTCCTGGCCCGGCGCCAGCCGCTCGTATATCACTGTGTCGGCTCCCTTGCAGAACAACGTGATCTCGCCGCTTGCGCGCCGCAGGATCACGCTCATACGCTTGCGCGACGATGTGAAATCGAGCACATTCAGAACCTGGTAGGTCTGTGGCTTGCCTAGCATGTCCACCACAATTGACGCATTGTCTCGGGCACGAAAGACAAAGCCGACCGCCTTTGCGGCTTCAACGAGGGCCGCCTCGTCCGGGCTCTGGGCCTTGTACACAATTTCGGCTTTGTCGAGCTGGCTTCCGTCCTTTGACTTGGAGACCAGAACCGTGTGGCAGAGAGACAAACAGCTGAAAAAGTCGTGCAGAGCCTGGAAATGGGGGCTGTCGACCGCCTTGAGGTCTTGCGCAAGCTTCTTGTCGAAGAATGGCTCGGCTTTGTGATGCGCCGAAACACTATCGCGCATTGTCTGAGCCATATCAGTGATGCTCTGCAGGTGCGCGTTACTGCTGTGCGATCCGTATACGACGCCGTTGACACTGCATTGCTTGAACTCCATGACATTACGCGTCAGCGTGCCCGTTTTGTCGCTGAAGATGTACTCGATCTGGCCGAGGTCGTCGGCGAGGTTCCAGCTGCGCGGAATGCACGTCTCGTCGGCCTCTTCGTCGTATATTTCAATGTCCTCGTAAATTAGGATCGACTGAACGCAAGGTTAGCCGCCGTAACGGCATCTCCGGCTCGCAGCTATGTCGCACCCACTTGCAAGGACTTGACGATTTCCACCGTGATGTAAATGGATATGGGGACGAGGTTTTGGAAGAGGATAATCCCAACCCTGGCCATCACGATTCTCAGTCGGCACAATCGGCTTGGCGAATAATTGCGCGGTTGACGCACCAGAACATGACAACGGCACGATCGACTCCGATGCTATCGCCAGAGAACGTAAACTCGAGCCATGGCGCCTGGTTGGATATAGCAGCTCTATCGATGAAACTGTTGGCGCATGAGAGTGTGAAAGAGAAAATCACCATCAGAACCAGGCTCCAGAATCTGCGTGTATGCCAAGTTAGTGGCTTCTTCTGTGCGCGATTCCTGCCATCAAACTCACATGTAGACGTTTGTCTGCTCCTCGATCATCGATCGTTTGTGCGGCGTTTCGCCTGAGTTGAGCCGAATTTTTGTCTCGGGACCGGTGTATACAACAACCCCAGTGATCCAATCGGTATTGCGGAGAACGCAGCCGCGCAGAAGCATGCTGTCGATACTGATCGGCACGCTTTTCCCCTCGATTGGTTCAATGTCCGAAATACTCGGCGTCCCGATAACGTGCGCTGGCTTGGGGCTTGAGTTATGGATGCCTTGAATCGATGGAAGCCGCTGCGGGACGTTGAAGCGCGCCGAAGCAGTCGGGCTTGGCTTTGCATTCGCCGCAGCACCGCCGTCCGTCGAAAATACCGGCGTGCGCGACAATGAACCTGACGGAGGCGGGCTCAGAGGCAGGATCGGTGGCAGAGACATACGCGTCTGGTTGACGAGCGTGCCTGTAAATGAATAAATGCTCGAATGAGGGCGCTCGCACTCGACAATGGCACGGAGACGTCTCAGGTCCGAGGGCGAGGCCGCCGGCAGACTGTCATCAACCGCCTTGCGGATCTTCAGATTTGTCTCGCCGTCGAGGTTCTTGGTCTCGACGTAGCAAAGGCCACCGGGCTCAGACGTCGCCAAAACAACAATATCGCATGGAATCTGGTCGTTGTTCCGCAGTAGGATAACATCACCAACGCGGAGGTCCTTCCAGCGGGTCGTGGTCCAGTCCTGCGAGGCAAGATCCTCGTCCCCAGTGGGCAGCGAGCTCGGATTGCCGGGCGACAACGCGCAGTGGCCGGTAGTACCTTGACCGGATGCAGTATCCGCCATCGAGTCGGGCTCGATCTGGCCGCTGCGTGGGCGGCCGTCGTTTGGTGGCGACGAACGCAGGAGCCCAATGCCCGCAAGGCACTCGCGGACGAGTCCGCCAGGCGTCACGGCGTGGTTCATGAAGGGCTCGTTTGTGTTCCGCCACTTGCTCAGAAGCAGCACCGGCTGCGTGTTGAGTTCCCGATCCGACTTGTGCCGGCGATAGTCTTCGAACGCATCTTTGACCGCGGTTGCGCCAATGACAAGAAAGAGCGGGAGCGCCGCGACCCACGGATTGATGGACTGGTAGTTGGGAAAGAACTGCAGGATAGAGAGCGTGAGAAAAAAGATGTTGGCGAAGCGTCTGGTGAGGGCAGCGAAGCGTGGCCATGTCAGCGGGATGGGCCGCGGCAGAGGACGGGCAGGCGCGTTGGCGACAGCGCCAACTGAGAGCAAATGTTGTTGCGGCTCCGGCTTCTTGCTCCAGACGCCGACAGCACGAGGGCGCCGGGAGGGAGTTCATCGCCAGTCGAGAGCCCCCGCCACCAGCTGCACGACGGAGCCGGGTGCCATGGCGCCACCCACCTGAACTGCTCGAACAGGTTCTTTGGGATGAACGTCAGCAACGTGTATTTGTTGGTGTGGATCTCGTTGGAGGGAAACGGGTCCTGGAGCGGACGGCCGGACGGGTGGAACATCGACTCTGGCGGCCGCATGTTGATGTATATCCTTCGGGTCAGCGTGTGGTCGACCTGGATGCTGAAGAGCGAGACGCTGCTCGCAGCCTGCGTAAGTCTGCCAGGCATTTTGTCGCCGACAAGGAAAGTCGCTGGACAGACGGCAAGCTCGAGAAACTGCCTCACGGAGGGATCTATTTCCACGAAATGGCCTCATCCAAACGCGAGCGTCACTGCTTCGGATACCGGAAGTACTGGCCGAGGATGACCAGGTCAAATACGATTGTGCCCGCACTGCCCAGCAGGTATGGAAGCGACCCGAGCAGAAACTCGGGCTCCGTCGACTTGGCAACGATTGACAGGGCATACGCACTGTTTCCGGCAAGAGCGCACGAAAACATGGAGATGGACAACCCTGCACACGAGCCCCGACGAGCATTGAGCATGATCTGAGGAAGCCGCGACGTAAGATACAGGACCGTGCAAGTCCATGCCAGGACTCGGCCGAGAGTGACGAGTTCGATCACCAAAAGGTCGGGCCATTGTCGGGCTGCGCTTGCCGATGCAAGGCTACTTGTTAACAAAGCAAAGTGCGCCGGTGTTTCAAGGGGCATGGCCGAAGCTGACGAAACCAGCACCAGACCCGCCGAAACCGCCTTGATGAGACGCCTTCCCGCGGGGTGCAATGGGTTCGAGGTGGCAGTTGAGGGGCTGCCTGCGCGGCCTTTTGTATTTGGCGGACCGCCAAGCAGGGGCGTGTGCTCGTCGTCATCGAGAGTCGAGTTCGCGGGACTGCAGCTTCCTGCACCAGCACGCTCAGCTGCACGAGGCCTTGACTCGTCGGCTGCTTCGTCGCGCTCTTCGCATGCCTGTGTTTGCGGCCGAGCTGGATCCGCGTCGCTGTCGAACAGCAGAGTTGCGTCTTCGTCGGAGCGAGCCCCGAGGCAGCGCAGAGCGACGGTTTGGCCAAAGAGACAGGCGTCGATGAACACAAAATATGCGGCCAGATATGTCTGGAACGGCAGCTGGTGCGTCAGGATACACCCGAGAAGGTTCGTGACGTCTCCGGCGAGCCAGTTGAACACAAAGAGCAGGCTGAGGGACTCGGAGCTGCCTGCGCGCCAGTTGTGCCAAAGCTGAGGCAGCTGCGCGAGCAGCCATGCCGCGATGGACGTGTACCCAAGGCACACGGACGCCGTGTCGCGCGTCGAGTACGCGCACTCGCGCAGCAGCACTTCAATCCAGCGCACGGCGGCGCTGCCGTCGAGGCCGGTGGGGCAGCTGAACCCGTCGGCCGCCATCTGAGTTTGGGTCACGCAAAATCTGATGAAAACAAGGTCTGAGTGGTGAAGTCGGCGGAGATTGGCGATCTGTCAAAACTACCCGCAGGCAGAGTTGACCTGACTGGGTCGAGCTGCATCTCGGTTGGGCAGCCGTGAACCCGTTTGCGCCAGCTTTTCATTTTGCCTCTGCCAAATTCTGTATGGTTTTGTGGTTGATAGCATGTCTCGGTTGCCTGTCGATGTGCTACAATGCCGCGGGACGGGAACTAGAATATATTTCGGGAAACTTGAGACGGGGTCATTTTCGATCACGGTGTAATTGGACTTTCTAAGGAGAGACGCATGGTGTCATACGATGCTTCGTTTGACTGCAAAGATGCTCGTGGACAATCGGTTGTTGTGTGAAATGCCGATTGCAGAACCATCCCAACCGCCATCAAGCTTGGGTGCAACGTATAGTCGTGAAGCTTTCTGGCCGAGTGTGAGATGCCTGCGAGAGTGGGCAGATGCATCCGAACTCGACTCGCAACCATGCCATTATTCATCTGCACTCTGCGCACGCACGCGATGCGCAGCTCGCCTCACGCTTAGCATAGCCTGCCGAAACCATCAACCAGCTCATGTGTGGAATGGACAGGTGCGGCAGCAGCGCCGGTGAGGTGGCGTCGCGGGTGGTATCGGCCGCGCTGCGCTGCGCCGAATCTTGCCGTCGTGATGGCAAGCCGAAAGGTCGGTAGGAGCGCACTTTCATCCGCGAGGCAGCGTCGTCCGAGACACGGGAGGGGGAGGGGTGCGGGCCGCAGGATGCGATTGCCGCGGCAGTCGCTCACTTGCGACTGGCACCCGGCGCGGAGCGGCCTGCCGTGCGTCGGCGCGGGACGAGCGGTCCCTGGTCGCAGGAGGCGACATCCCGCGGCTGACCGAGCACGCACGGACTGTTCGCCGCCACCGCCGTTGCGGCTCGGGCTTCCCCCTGCTGCGGCACTCGCACGCCCGCCGGCTCGGACTTCCACCCGCTCGGATGCACGCACCCAAACGCTCCGGCCACCCTCGCACGCGCGGGACCTCCCTCACGCGCACCGGCGGGTCGTCGCGGACCGCACGCCACGGCCGCGACGTCTGCTCGCAATGACCCGCGACGTTCCGGCCACCTGTCGGCACCGGACCTCGGTCTCGCGGCCTGATGATGCCTGCGGCTCGGCTCCAGCTATCGACGTCGCAGAAGAACGACTTGCTGTCGTTCCTGTCGTCTTCGGCGGTGCCGACGGTTGGCAACTATGTCCTGGGCAGGACAATCGGCGAAGGTGTGGAGCGCTGTCTCTGCACGTGCCCGCACACGCTGAGCCTGTCGGATGAAGCTTCTCGGGCACCGCGCCGGCCGACGGCAGGCCGGCGCCGCATCCGGCAGTGGCAAGGACCCGACTGACGCTCTGCGCAGGGACCTTTGGTAAAGTCAAGTTTGGCAGGCACAAGCTCACGGGACAAGAGGTCCGCGCCCGCAGCAGCCCGGATTCGGCGCCAGCCGAGCCTGAGCGTGCGCTGACGGCTGCGTCCCGCTCAGGTGGCCGTCAAGATCGTCGACAAGATTCACGCGCCGGCGCTGATCCGCGAGGTGGGACTGCTCAATCTGCACGCGCTGCTGCAGCCGCCGACGGCTGGCGGTCTCCCTTCGTCGCCTGGATTGCACCGTTTCTCACAACAACCAGATCGAGACGTGGCGCCAGATGCGCCATCCCAACATTGCGCAGCTTTACGAGGTGCTCTGCACGGAGAGCAGGATATACATGGTTATGGAGTACTGCAGCGGCGGCGAGGTCTTTGACTATATTGCCAAGCATGGCAGGCTTGACGACTCAGGCCCCGAGTGCCGCCGCATTTTTCGACAAATTGTCGACGCCGTTGCAAAGTGCCATGAAAAGAACTTTGTTCACCGGTGCGAGTTATCAGCATTGGTGATATATGACACATGAGTCTGTGCGCATCCGGCTGACTCGATGTTTCTGGTGGTTGCACGGACTAGAGATCTCAAACTCGAAAACATTCTGATGACCGACGACTTCACAATCAAGCTCATCGACTTTGGCTTCACGCGCGACTACACACCAACACGACTGCTCGACACGTACTGCGGGTCATCGGCATATGCGGCGCCGGAAATCGTGTCTGGGGTGAAATACTCGGGGCCTGAGGCGGACGTGTGGTCGCTTGGTGGGGTGATTTTGGGCTGGCTTTGCCCAACCCTGACCACACACTGACCTGCTGCGCCCAACCGTGCAGGGATTATCCTGTACACGCTGCTGTGCGGCTATCTGCCATTTGACGACGATAACGAGGCCATCACGCACAAGAAGATCTCGGAGCTCGATTACGACCTGCCCGACTTTCTCGCGGAGGACAGCCGCGACCTGATAGCGCGCTTTCTCAAGTCGAATCCGTCCGAGCGCATCACGATAGGCGATGCGCTGCGGCATCCGTGGTTCACGCGGTTCGAGCCTGTTGTGCTGCCAACGTCTCCTGCCAGCGACGAGCCGCTTCTCAGCGGATCCAAGCAGGAAATGTTGCTTGCTGCACAGCTCGAGGCACTTGGGTTCGACGTCACAGCTATCCTCGAGTCTGTGCACACCAATGCGTGCGACCAGGCCTCCGCGCTGTGGTATCTGCTGCTGCGGCGCGACAGGAGTGCGCTGCTGGCCCCATCGTCGGCGCCTGGGTCCTCCAACCCTTCTGCTGCTGCAGCATCGCCGCCAAGTCTGCCCGCACGACCCGCCGGTAGTGGCGATGCGTGGGACTACGGCGCAAAGTCTGGCATTTCGGGGCTCTCGGAGTCCATCTCGGCGTCGTCGTCGGGCCCAAACGACGCGTTGTTATCTTCGGGCGGCGCTGCCTTCCTTGCACCATCT
Source organism: Polyrhizophydium stewartii (assembly GCA_027604665.1). Classification (NCBI taxonomy): domain Eukaryota; kingdom Fungi; phylum Chytridiomycota; class Chytridiomycetes; order Rhizophydiales; genus Polyrhizophydium; species Polyrhizophydium stewartii. The sequence goes on along the minus strand of JADGIZ010000065.1, from coordinate 25,217 downwards.
ACATCTGTCTCCAGCGTTGTGCCGTCGGCATCAGGCGCCGCCCTCTCGGCTGCCGCTGCCGGCCAGGATCTTGACTCTCCCCGGCCGTCGGGCGCCAACACGCCCCGCGATGCCGGATCCGCGTCGCTCTCGCCGCCGTTTGTGCTCTCGCTCAACACGGACATTGAGCGATACTTTACGCACGTGCGCCAAAAGTCGTCCAACTCTGAGAATCCTTTGCTTTCGCTCGCAAACCCATCGTCGGCTGCGCCGTCTTTGTCGGGCACGTCGTCAGGCTCTTTGGCGATGGCGCCATCGTCGATTGGTGTGTCACCGCCGGCGCCTGGCTTTGCAGCACTCGGCCCACCGCCCAACCCGCCGTTTGCCCCGCTCGGATCGGCCACGGCCCGCGGCCGTCGCGGGCTGATGCTCGAAGCCATGCGCGCCGCGTCCGCGTCGTCGTCGGGTCAGTCCATCAACAGTCTCGCCTCCGAGGGCGGGCCAGCCGCGTGTCCAGTGCACCAAGGATCTGCTTCTAGCGGCACATGTGCGACGTGTTCCCCGGCATCACTCGCGGATCTCGCGCCGGGAAGGCTGAAGCCGCCAAGTTCGCTGCGATACGGCAGCACGCCTTCGCCGTCGGGTAGCGTTCGCCGGCATGCTCCGGGCGTCTCGGCGGCCTCGGCCGCTGCTGCAGCCGCTGCATCTGCATCTGGCTCGCTGACCGGACGAAGCAGCCTCGCATTCATGGGCACGACCAAGCCGGCGGGGATTATTGAGGAATCCGAGCCCGAAGACTCGTCATTTGACATGTAGACGGCGGGCCGCGCGCTGTTAAGGCGATGAGCGACATTGGCTTATTCATGTGCACGGCGGCCCCCTGCCGCCTGTGCGAATGAACTCAACTTTCCGATGTGAGAGCCGAGCGATGCCAGCAACCGTGCTCTCCGCCTCTCTGGCGGCGATCGAAGCCTGGCTCTCGAGGCGTGCCTACGCAGAGCAGATGCAGGCTGAGGCAGACGGCCCGCACCGCGCCATGGTCGTTGGCATCAGCGCCCCCCAGGGTGCCGGCAAGACCACGCTCGTCCGCAAGCTCGTCGACGAGCTGGCTGCCCGCGGGCTCCGCGCCGCCGCGCTCAGCACCGATGACGGATACCTGCCATACGAGCAGCAGCAGGCCGTCGCCGCCGCACACGCACACAACCCGCTACTGCACTTCCGTGGGCCACCGGGCACGCACGACGTGGCGCTCATCCGCGACGTCGTCAAAGCGCTTGCCGACGGGCGTGGCGACGGGAGCAGCGACGCCAACGAGCCGCACACTGTGGCGATACCTGTATACGACAAGGCGCTGCGTGGCGGGCGTGGCGACCGCCTGCCCGAGCGGCAGTGGCGCCGTGTCGCGGTGCCGCTCGACGTTGTCCTGCTTGAAGGCTGCCACTTTGGCTTTCGCAGCATCGATACCATCACACTCGCTGCGCTTCTAGATGCAGATGCGGACAGAGGCGGACTCGGGATGCCCGCAGCGCAGCGGTACGAGCGCCGTTGCTTGCTCGAGTCCATGACTGCCCTGCGCGAGTACGAGCGCGAGTGGTACCCGCTCGTCGACTCGTTCATCCATATTGTTGCAGACTCGATCTCCAACGTTTACGCATGGCGGTGGCAGCAGGAGGAGGCGATGCGGGCCCGGCTCGGCGACCCGCACGCAGGGCTGTCGCTCGAGCAGGTGCACGACTTTGTGGACCGGTTCATGCCCTTCTATGAGCTGTGCCTGACGCGGCTCACGAGCGAGGGCTTCTTCGGCACCGACCCGCGCGGAGGAGCAGACAGCACCGGTGCGGGCAGGACCGAGCCTGCGGGCGGCGGCGAGCCGATGCCGCCCGGTGTGTGCCGTCACCTGCAGCTGCGCATCGACGCCTCGCGCGCGCTGGTCGGCGCATGCTGGTTGAACTCGAAATGAAGCCGCTGTCTGCACTTGCCCTCGGATCGCAATGGCGCGCGGCAAGGCACAGCAGCAGCAGCAGCAGCAGCAGCAGCAGCAGCAGATGGAGGTCGAGGAGGAGCCACAGCAGCAGCAGCAGCAGTCGCAGTCGCAGGCGCAGCTGCAGGCCACGCAGATGGAGGAGGAGGCCATGGGCCCGCTGCGCATCGAGAAGCTCGAGGTACGACCGGGTGCCGCCCGCCGCCCGCCGCTGCCCGAGTTCGTCCGCGAGCCCGGACATTCTTCCGCACGCCGCCTTCCCCCGGCTGACGGCCGCGCGCGCCTCGCCCCGCTGCCGGCCCTTGCCTGGGTGCACCGTGCCCACGCGCGCCGCTGCCCCCGCGCGTGCGCGCACGCACGGCCCGCCCGCAGGAGTTTGGCATCACCAAGGGCGAGGTCGAGAAGCTTCGCGAGGCGGGCTTCTACACGGTCGAGTCGATTGCCTTCACGCCGAAAAAGGCGCTTCTGGGCATCAAGGGCATCTCGGACGCAAAGGCGGATAAAATCCTGCTCGAAGGTGCGCCAGCCGCCGGGCCGGCCGCCTTGCACTGCCGAGCGCTCACGCCGCGCTCTCGCCTTGCCGCAACAAACGTGCACGCGCATCAGCGTCCAAGCTGGTGCCCATGGGCTTCACGACCGCGACCGAGTTCCACCAGCGCCGCAGCGAAATCATCACCATCTCGACGGGCTCCAAGGCGCTCGATGCTCTGCTGGGAGGTTCGCGCGCGCCTTGACTGCCGTGCGCCATGTCTGATCGGGTGCTGAAGCCACAAGCCCTCGCAGGCGGCATCGAGACTGGCGCCATCACCGAAATCTTTGGCGAGTTCCGCACCGGCAAGACCCAGTTGTGCCACACCCTCGCCGCGATCTGCCAGGTGTGCGCTGCTCGTGCGCTGCGTGCTGTATCTGTCACTCGCTGCTGAAGTGCTGCGAGGCTGACGGGTGCCAAGCTGCCAACGGACATGGGCGGCGCCGAGGGCAAGTGCCTGTACATCGACACCGAAGGCACATTCCGCCCCGAGCGCCTTCTCGCGACGGCAGAGCGCTTTGGCATGAACGGCGACGAAGTCCTCGACAACGTGGCATGCGCGCGCGCCTACAACTCGGACCACCAGCTCAAGCTTCTTGGCATGGCTGCCGCGATGATGGCGGAGCAGCGGTATGGGCGCCGCGCCAGGCTTATTCTCGCACGAGTCGGCAAGCGGGCATCGCGCTGACGTGGGAGGCTCGGCAGATTTGCTCTCCTGATCGTCGATAGCGCAACGTCGCTCTACCGCACCGACTATGCCGGGCGAGGCGAGCTTGCTGCGCGCCAGGTGCACCTGGCACAGTTCTTGCGCATGCTGATGCGTCTTGCCGACGAGGTTTGCATCCGCCTGCCTCCATCGCCACACATGCGCATTCGTGCTTACTTGTATGCTCAATCAGTTTGGCGTCGCGGTCGTCATCACCAACCAGGTCGTGGCACAGGTCGACGGTGCCGCTGGCATGTTCAACCCTGACCCCAAGAAGCCTATCGGCGGTAACATCATGGCACACGCATCGACGACCCGGTGAGCGCACCGGAGCACACATGGCTTCGCATTCCCGACCTGTGCCCGGCCTGACCACAAACCGCGCGAGTGCAGTCTGTACCTCCGCAAGGGCCGTGGAGAAACACGCATCTGCAAGATCTACGACTCGCCGTGCTTGCCCGAGGCTGAGGCTGTCTTTGCCATCAACCCAGACGGCATCGGTGACGCCAAGGAATGATGTATCGGTCGCCAGCTCGTGCAGATCGGCCTCCGGCAGACAAACGCAATGCCCCTTTCGCCTCGCCTCTCGCATCCCTCGTACACACACACCGCGCACGGCGCATGTCCTGTCCGTCTTTCAGCGCAGAGCCGCGCGCATCGCGACCCGCCAAGACTGCTTTCTGCTTCCCTTGACCCACACGCTGCTTTGTTTGTGAATCAAATGGCGTTCCGCTTCAAGGCTCCTGTGCTTCAGAGTCGCTCGATTCGCTGCTGTCTTGGCTGCTGTTGTCACCAGCGAGTCCGTGGTCTTGAACATCGTTGTGTTCGTCGTCCTCATCATCATCATCATCATCATCATTGTCGTCGTCGTCGTCGTCGTCGTCGTCGTCGTCGTCGTCGTCGTCGTCGTCGTCGCTGAGCTCTTCGCCATGCGCCTTTGCGTATTCTATCTGCTCGATACGCTCAACAAGCACAGACTTGTACTCTGCAATAAGTTCGTTTTTTGGGTCGTACTGCAGGACTTTGAGTCTTTGTGAGCAGCGCGGTGCAGCTCAACATCGGGTGCCCGCTTGTCTCGCTCACTCTTGTCAGCAACCACGAGTGCGGCGGGGTAGTTCTTTGACGCCACCATGGCAAGGAACTGGCAGGGCACGTTAGGCGGGAGCAGCAGCGGTGCAGGCCGCGGCAGCGCGTTGCCACCTCTTGCAGAAGCACAAGCGTCAGGTCCTCGAACCACGCGTCCTGTCGGTTTGCGGGTCAGCCGGGACTGGGGCCAGATGTTGAGAGACTCAGCCCAAGATGTGGAGCGCGAGTCAGAGGGAGGAGGCGGACCTCGCCGTTGACGTCCCACGCCGATACAGGCTCGCCCGCTGCGTTCGCGGCAGGTGCGGGCGGCGCAAGAGCCGACCGCGTCGGCATCTTGGCCTCGAGTGCCGCAACAACTTTGTCAAATGGCTTGATCATTGGCGCCGTGTCTGGTTGGTGCGGAAAGCACACTTCTTTTTTTTTCTTTGCTTTTGGTTGGGAAGCGACATGGCCAAGAAATCCAGGAAAGGCCGCGGCGGGGACGCGGGGACGGCGGGCCCCGCAGAGCAGCCGCCAGCGCCGCGCGCAGCGGCCGGCCCCCGCGCAGTAGAGGCAGCTCAGCCCAAAGCAGCGACAGAGGCACCCGATTCCGGCTCTCGGCTGCCGGCGTTTGCGGGTTTCACGGTGCTGCCCATCACGGTCCCGCCGCCAACGGTGCTTGCGACGCCGACACTGTCGCTCCAGCAGCACATGAGCCGACGCTCTCTCGCCGACGCCGACGTGGAGCATCCGGCAACGACGCATTACATATTCATGCGTGCACACGCATCGCGCGGCGGCGATGCGGCGTCGCTGCCGGCCGGCCGCACGCTGTTCCTGGTGAATCTGCCCGCCGACACGAACATCATGCATCTTCGGCGCCTGTTCCGCCGATGCGGCGTCATTGAGCGGGTTGTCTGGCGCGGATCCGTGTCGACCGGAGACGGAGCGGGCGCAGAGGCAGGCGCGGCGGGCGAGTCCGCCAGCGTACTGGTCAGCGAGACGCTTGTGCAGCGCACTCGCGCGTGGGTGCGTCCCATCGGCTCGCACGCACACGTTGTGTTCGAGGACGACGAGTCGGTCGAGCGTGTGCTCGCCATGAAGCCGCGCCGGCGGCTGTGGTCCGACAAGGTCGACAACAACGAAGACGCGCCGGGCGCCGAAGATCCAGACGATACGACGAGCAACCCGCTCGGAATCAGCAGTTGCGTCCCAGCTGCAGGGCAATCTCGCCAAGTCGTGAGATGCTGACCCTAACTCGACGCACCGTCGCAGAGTGGGTCCTGCAGCATGCAGCCATGTTTCCGGACACCAGCAGCCTGCAAACGCAGGTGGATCATGCCATGGCGCTTTTCGAGGATGCCGAGGAGCGTGCGCGCCGCGAGCTGGAAAGCCGTCACAACGTGCCCGACGAGGACGGGTTCGTGCTCGTCACCCGCGGCGCGGGCCGGCGAAACATGCATTCCGACGGCCATGGCGCCAGCGTCGGCGTTGCACGCGCCGACGAGGCCAAGAGTCTCAAGCCAAAGGAAAAGGGGCTGGTTGACTTTTACCGCTTCCAGAAGCGCGAGAACAAGCGCAACCGTGTGTGCCGCCTTGGACGTGCCTGCTCGTTTATTGCACTCTCGCTGACGCTCGCGCGCATGTGTGCTGGCCGCAGAGCTGGCGGATCTGCGCCGCAAGTTCGAGGAGGACAAGGCAAAGATCGCGACGCTCAAGACAAAGAGGCGCTTCCGGCCATACTAAATGGCGCTTTTGTATCCGCGCGGCGGCCATATGCGGGCAGGCAGCAATGGTTGTTTACTGCGTTCTTGCGGCGCCGCACACCGCGCATTAGAATGTCTGGCTCGCATGCCCGCCGCGACGCACGCGCGAGATGCGCCACGCGTCCTTTGGCTCGAAGCGGTTGTAGAGCGGCTCAATCTTCTCCATCCGCTTGCGCTTGGAGATCTTTGTCGCGTCGGCCACCTTGAAGAACGTTGGCGCGAGCTCGACGAGCCACTTGGGCTCAATCGTCAGCACCTCGCGCATGTACTCCTTGGTGGTCATGACAAGCTGGTGGTAGATGAGCCACTCTGGCTGCTTGTTGAAGAGCGCCGACGACGGGTGCACGTGCACGGGCGTGCCCTCCACGAGCGTCTTGTAGCCCTCCTGCGGGTCCTTTTTCGCGGCGTGCCGAAAGTAGCCGCCGCAGATGGCGCGGCGCACTTGGTTGTAGTTGCGGCCACACGAGACAATGTCCTGGCGGTAGCGGTCCATGATGCCGAGCAGCTGCTTGCGCACGTCCTGCGCACGGCGCATCGAGCGGCCTTGGATATAGTTTTCGTGGCACCACGCGTTGGAGAACTTGGACGCCTTCCACGCGTTGTACACCGACAGCAGCGTCAGGTGGTCGCCCTCGGGCTGGTGGAACTTTGCCTTTTTCTGGTCCGCCTGCGCCTGCTTGTCCTTTGGTCGGTAAAAGATGTTTTCTGCCGTCAGCATCGCGACAATGCTCAGGACTTCCTCGGAGCAGCCCAGCTCGGTCGAGATCAGCAGCGTCTTGGACATGGCCGGATCCATCGGGAACTGCGACATCTTGCGGCCCAGGCGCGTCAGGAGGCCCTCGTTGTCCAGAGCACCGAGCTGATACAGCAGCTCGAGCGCCGCCACCAGCGTCTGCACGGGCGGCGGGTCCATAAAGTCGAAGCCGATAAGATCGTTGATGCCCATGGCCTTGAGCGTCAAGACGGTCATGGACAGATTCATGCGCTGGATTTCGGGCACCGAGTTGGGCAGCATCTCGTTGCGGTACGCCGCTTCGGTGTAGAGGCGGTAGCACTTGCCCGGGCCGGTGCGGCCAGCGCGGCCAGAGCGCTGCCTCGCCTGCGCCTGCGAGATCGGCACGACCACGAGCGCGTCCATGCCGAGCTTCGAGTCGTACGTGTTCTGCTTGACAAAGCCCGGGTCAACGACGTAGTAGATGCCGTCGATCGTGATGGATGTCTCGGCAATGTTGGTCGCGAGAACCACTTTGCGGGCGCCTGGCGGCGCAGGGTCGAAGATGCGAGACTGCATCTCGGACGGCAGCGCAGAGTACACGGGCAGGATGATCAGCTCGGGCACCATCGGCCCGAGAGCCTTCATGCGCTCGTAGAGGATCTCGGCCGCCGTGTCAATCTCCTCCTGGCCTGTCAGGAAGAGCAGGATGTCGCCCGCAGGCTCCGACAGATGGATCTGCATGACGGTGATGAGCGCGCTGTCGAGGTAATCTGTCTCGGGCTCCTTGGCGTACAGGATTTCGACGGGGAAAGTGCGTCCGGGAATCGTCAGAATCGGGCAGTAGAAAAAGTAGCTGGAGAAGCGCTCGGCGTCGAGAGTCGCCGAGGTGACAATCAACTTGAGATCGGGCCGCTTCTTGACCGTCTTCTTAAGCAAACCAAAGAGGATATCGGTGCTGACCGTGCGCTCGTGCGCTTCGTCAAGCAGCAGCACTGTGTACTTGGACAGCTTGTCGTCAATCAAGCACTCGCGCAGCAGCATGCCGTCGGTCATGTACTTGATACGCGTCTCGGGCGACGTGCAGTCCTCGAAGCGGATCGTGTAGCCAACCTCCTGGCCCAGGCGGCAGCCAACCTCCTCGGCGACGCGCTTGGCCACAGACATGGCAGCCACGCGGCGCGGCTGCGTGCATCCGATGATGCCGCGCTCTGCAAAGCCCTCCTCGGCAAGGTACTGCGTCATCTGCGTGGTCTGCGTGGCATATCAGCACGCTGGTCTGCGGCCGATGCAGGGTCACCGGCGGTGGCTCACGCACCTTGCCCGAGCCTGTGTCGCCGACAACAATCAGTATCTGGTTTTCTGTGACAGCGCTTACAATCGTTTCCCGCAGCTTGTAGATCGGCAGCGACTCGCGCTGCTCCTTGATGCTCAGCGAAGTGATTTTGCCAAAGGTCGTCGCCGGGTTGAACATGGACTTTTTCCACTCTGGCATGTCCATGTCGATACGGCCGAAGCCCTTGAGCTCCTGGGCAAAAAGCTTGTCGTTGGGGTTCGAGAGCGGGTCCAGCCAAGGCTGGTTGAGGTCTTTTGGGACGGCGTCGTAGTCTGCTGCGGCCTGCTGCTGGCGGATCTCGCGGCGCTCCTTGGCGAGAGACGCGCCGGCGAGGGCCGCGCGGTTGAGCGTGCCATCGGGGTTCTTTACAATCTTGATGGGGCTGAGCTGCAGCGTCTGCTTGGTCTGGCCAGCAAGGAACGCCGGCTCGTCCTCGCGCAGCTCAATGTCAAGCTCCTCTTCGTTCTCCTCGTAGTTGAGCAGGCCGTGCTCCTCGTCGATGTTGGGGTAGTCCTTGGGGTTGAGCACGCCCGACGCAATGAGCTGCTTGATCTCCCAGCGCTCGGGCGACGAGATGCGCTTGACACTGGTCTTCTGCGTGTCGAGGTTGTCGATGATGCGCACTGGCACCATGCCCGGCAGCGGCTGGTCTGGGTTGCGGCTCTGCTCGGCCTCGATCTCCTCCTGGGTCTTGACGCGCAGGTGGGGCGACAGATCCTCGCCCGTGTTCTGGTCGGCATCGCGCATCGACAGGCTGACGCGGTTGCCAATGACGGACATGACCTTGACGTAAACCTGCTGGTTGCGCGCAACGACCTCGCGCGGGTGGCCGACTCGCACGCCGCCCGGCCGCATCGAACCAATGTGCACCATGCCCTCGACGCGGCCGCGCACGCCCTCGAGCGTAACGAACGCGCCAAAGTCCTTCATATTGGAGACTCGGCCGGGGTAGATCTTGTACAGCACAGGCGCCTCGTCGAGCGCAGGGCGCTCGTGCCTGCGGCCGCGGCCGCGGTCGCCATCGCGGTCGAAGCGGTCTCGGTCTCGGTCGCGGCCGTACCGGTCGCGGTCAGGGCTGCGGCTGCGGCTGCGGCTGCGGCCGTTCCCCCTGCCGCGACCGGGGCTGCGGCTGCGGCTGCGACTGCGATGCCTCTTGCGGGCCGAGGGGCTGGGGCTGCGTCTTGCATCGGCTGCCGCGGGCGGCTCGCGGCGCTGCATGCTTTCGAGCTGCGCCATCATGTCGTCGGCCACCTGCTCGTCGGCAAGCAGCTGCTTGGCGCGGGTCTCGTCGTCCTTGAGCGCCAGGCCGGGGAACTTGGCCATGCGCATGGCCCGCTCCTCCTCCTGCTGCAGCTCCCACTCGCTCTTGGCCTGCAGCTGCTTCTGAAGCTCGGCAGCGCCGCCGGCGCCGGGTGCGGGAGTGCCGCCGCCCATGGCCGCCTCGCCGGCAATGGCGGCCTCGCGGGACATGCCCTTGAGCTTCTTCTTCTTGCCGCGGCGGGCCAGGCGGGCGGCCATGTCCTGGGGCATCAGCGTGCCAATGAGCCGCGCCAGGTTGGCCACGAAGGACTCGGGGAAGTCGGAGCCGAGGTTGTCGAGGTTGCCTTTGAAGACCGCGACGTCGCCGCCTGCCTGCGCATACAGGTTGATGACGAACTCGGCGAGCACCTTGTCCTCGATGCCCACGTGGTTGAGCAGCTCGCTGGCGACCTTGGCCACGATGGACAGGTACTCGAGCTTCTCGAGGTCGTCTTTCCACCACATGGCGGCCGCTGCGGGAAGCTGGTTTTTTTCGGAATTTGGTCCTGGTTGTGGTCGCCCCGACGCCGCGCGACATGCTCGACACCACGCGAGCCCGCTACTGCTTCCTGGTCGACTGGTTCGACACGCACGCGCAGCTGACGCGCCAATACGAGTTCTTCTACTACCCGTCGGATGCCACCATTGAGATGGTGCGCCGCACCCTTGGCGCGCGCCTGGCGCGGCGCGGCGCGGCCGGCCCCCGCCCGCCCGCCGGGCCGCTCCGACAACAACGCTGACGCACCAGCGCCTTCCCTGTTGCCGCGCCGCGCCGCGCCGCCAGTACGACAGCAAGCAGCGCCGCACCTTTCTCAAGCGCACCAAGTCCGACCTTCGCATCCAGGACCTCTTCATCGGCGCGGCAATCAACGTCCACGCGCGCCAGCTGACGATCCGCGACTACGGCGATGAGTACTCGCGCAGCCAACTCGTCAAGCAGATGGAGAGGTGCGCTACGAGGCCGCCACCCTGTCGCGCACGGCCGACTGACTGCTGGACGCCGCATCTTCGCAGTACGCTTTTGTTCATCAAGCCCGATGGATACGCCTCCATGGGCAAGATCCTCGACACAGTCATCCAAAGCAACTTCTCCATCTGCCGCGTGCGCATGCTGGCGGCTACGCCCGACTTTGCCCGCAACCTTCTTGGTCCCAACGCGATGGACCAGTCCGAGATCCAGTCCTTTGTCGGCGGTAACTCCGTAGCGATCGAACTGCTGATGCCCAACGCAGTCCAGTCGCTCGCAGATCTGGCTGGTAAGACGAAGAGCCCCCACTTGTTGCGCCACACATCCGCGACGTGCTCACGGCGGGACATCGCCGGTACACGGGGCAGGCCCGGCGCTTGTTGAAGATGCAAGAAAGGCGGACCCCACTTGCCTGCACGCACGGTTCGGCTCGTCTGGACACAAAAACGCCGTACACGTGCCTCTATCGCACAGCGACGCCTTCCGGGTATGCACGGGCGGCATTGGCATCCGCCGCACAGCAGCTGGCTGAGACGAGGCTTCTATCGCTGCAACTGTGCTCGGCCGCTAGCAACTCGAGCTGATATTTGGTAGTCCTCAGCGGCTGCACCGCACGGCCAAGTTTGAAAGCTGCACGCTCGCAATCGTACTGCCGCACGCAGTCAACTCGGGCCTCGCAGGCAAGATCATCAGCATGATCCAGGACGCTGGGTTTGCCATCTCGGACATGGAGCTGTTCCATCTCGACCGCTCCAACGGCGAGGACTTTCTCGAAGTCTACAAGGGCGTCGTGCCTGAATACCACGTGGGTTATTGGCGGCAGCAAGCGAGGCTGGAGCAGGACACAAGCGTTGACATGGACTGCGCAGCTTATGCTTGACCAGCTGACCGCTGGCCCTCTGATCGCAATGTCAGCCCTATGCATCGATGCAGAGCTTGTTGTTATAACATTTCACTGCTGACACTGCTCCGTCTTGCAGGGAGATCACCGGCGACGCAAATGTGCCCATCGCCTTCCGCGAGTTCACGGGACCATCGGATCCGGAGCTTGCCAAGCAGGTCAGACCAAAGTCGCTTCGCGCCAAGTTTGGCGTGGACAAGGTCCGCAACTCGCTGCACTGCACCGATCTCCCCGAAGACGGGCCGCTCGAGGTGGGGTTGCTTGCGTCGAGATCCAGCGATGTGGATCTGACGCATCCACCCGACCACAGTCGCAGTTCTTTTTCAGGATCCTGCCTGCCTGAGAAGCCGGGCTTCGCAAACCTCAGAGAGCGCGTCGTGCGGAGGGGAGGAGGAGCGTCCGCGCGGACGCTCAATACATCTGGCGCTCGTGGCCTGGGCTGGCTTCGCTGTGCCGGTTTCTGCCAGGGAGACCAATGACCCGTCCGCGATTTTGCTGAACTGAGTTGGCGACGGCGACAATGGCCGAGAAGACTGGCCGCGAGCCGCACGTCAAGGAGGTGCGAACCGGGCGGCGCCGACCTGCTCTCCCACGCCCGCGCAGCTGCCGCGAGGCGGACGCCCAACTGACGCCATGCCCATGCACGTCCGGCCCATGCTGAGCAGCTCTCGGGCAAAATCAAGAACATGAAGGTCCGTTGCCTCACCGCCAGACGCCGCAGCGAGCGCTGCCTGGCCGCCATGCCTCGAACGTCTGGCCGCGAACCGTGAAGTACCTGCACAGCCTTTCAGTGATATGCCTGACTCTTTACTGCGCAGTTCATGAATAGGGGCAACGAGGCCCGGATACGAGAGAACCTCGAGCAGCAGCAGCGCCTTTTGGACAGCCAGGCGAGCTGGGTGCTGGACTCTGTCGACCGCACGATGCTCATGGGCCAAGCGCAGGTCGAAACCGAGAACAGCTACATGTCATTCATTGAGGTGCCGTCCATGGTGCGGCGCTCATTCAAGTCGTTCAACAAGGAGATTGAGGTGAGCGCCTTGCGGATGTCGTCAGCTCGAGTGTCTTGCATCCGATCCGCAGCTGTCACTTGCACGCTTGCCGCTGACACCTGGACGCCCAGAAACTCTCTGGCGACGCGGAGCGCGAGGCACGACTCAAGCGCTCGGAAGAGAACGAGAAGCGCGAGCAGATCACCGACGCCGAGATGGTGACTCGCTTCCAGGACATCCGCGGCTCCGGAAAGCCAGCTCAGGGCAAGCGCAAGCGGCCAGCGAGCGACGATGAAGCACCAAAGAGCAGCGGAAAGGTGAATATTGAGTCCGGACCTGTCGACTGGTCCAAGGAGCGCGGACGGAAAGCCACGAGATTCGCTGCTGGAAAGTTCATCAAGCCGCTCGACTAAACCGTCGACCCCTCGCCAACCCGCATGTGCTGCTCTTGCAAAAGGCCTCTATTGCTTTTCAACCGTTCCCGGCCGCCAGAATCGGGCGATGCAAAGGCCCTCGTATCCAGCGCGGCGATGTAGCACGATCTCTGCTGCAAGCCCGTATTCGTCCTGCATGTGCTGCATGATCTCGGCCGGCCTGTTCTCCTTGATAAGCACGAGATAGAAGGCGCCTTGCGGCGAGAGCAGTTTCTATGTGTAGCCGTGCGTAAGTTCTCGGTGCGCCAGCCTTGAGAGTGCATCAGAGCGTTGAGCCTCACCGGAACGAGCGGGAGGAACTTGTCGATGACTTCACGCCCGTCCACGCCGCCCGCCCATGAAGCCTCGATGCCGCGCGATCCGACCTCTTCGCTGGGCGTGACGACGTAGGGTGGGTTGAAGACGAGCACATCGATGGCGCCGGCGATGCGCTGCTGCATGCCGACAGCAAAGTGCGTCACAATGGAGTCGACTGGGATCTGGGTTGGATGTCAGATGCTTGGAGCGGCAACTCGGAGCCCGCCATGATCCACCTTGTTGACAGCGCCCGTCTTGGCGGTGATTGCAGCGGCAAAGGCGTTGATGTCCGTGCACAGATACACTGCCGGTAGGCATGGGTCAGCTGCAGCAGACGAGTGCGAGTGTTTCCAGGCGACGACATACGAGCTGACGAGGCGCCGAGCACCTGGCCGAGGAACGCCGTGACGCAGCCTGAGCCGCTTCTGCGCCAGCCATGCACGACATCAGCACACCTGGGGCGGTCGATAGCGTGCTCGCACGGCTGCCTGCGCGGGCCGCACCCGACTTCGAGCGCCAGCGTCGGGCTGCGCCGGCGCAGCCAGTCGCCGTCCTTCTCGAGCGCATCCAGAAGCAGGAATGTGTCCTCTGGGCAAGTCGACGCACGGGCGGGCCGAGAGCGAAGAGGTAAGCAGTTGCTCGCTGCGGTTGCTGCGGCTCCATGCCTACGCGAGTGGGCCGCACCGGCAGGCTCGTAGACGTTGCGATAGTCGCTGCGCGTGATGTGGCCGATCTCGGGCGTGGGCAGCCCTCCGGACATGTCGGCAATGCCGGAAACCCGCGCGCGGCAGGCCCGCGGAAGCTCACGACGGACGCACACGCAGGCGAGGCATCCGGCAGACGCCAGCTTTGCCGGCCATGACCGCCATTGAGCTGAGCTCGGGCTGGCACGACCGAGAGTGCCTGCCTGCCTTTGAGTTCATCACAGATCTGAGGTCTTCCAGTCATCAAGGAGCCGGCAGCGGACGCAGCAGGCGAGGTATCCGTGTGCATGCGCCGGGAGCGTGCGTGAGAGGCAGGGAATGCGCAGGCCTCTGCGGCCTCTCGCGCCATCGCCTGCGAACCCACCCGCCCCTTGCTCTGGCCGACCGATACCGCCGTCCAAGTGCGGAACCAGCTTTCCTGCACATCGGACAGGCGTCACCCAGCGCACCCGCCAGGCAGCCCACACCCGCCGGCCCGACTCTCCTGCACAAAGCAGCCGCACCGCACATCTCCCCTCGCGCTCTCGTCCCTGCCGCCGCATCCAGGCCTCTCCTTCGCCCACCGAGCTCGTCTGCGCCAAGCTGTCATGGAGTCCGCACTGCTGTTGCTCGCACATCCGGACCTGTTCCTGGCCGACGTCGTCAGGGCGTTCTGGCAGCTGATTCACAGCGCCACGGCCCTGCTGCTCAACACCGCACCCAAGCCCGTGGCCGACTGGCTCAGCAAGATGCCGGAGCAGGCTGTTGCACTGCTTATCGGTGGCCTGATTCTGTACTTTACGCTCTTTGTGCTGTCGGCGCTGCTGAGAGGCGTGCTGCGCTCCATCGCCTTTCTCGTCAAGACCGTCGTTGTGTGCGTTGTGCTCCTGGCGGCTCTCTATGTGGCGCAGGTTTATGTGTTGCCGTCGGCCGGCTCAAGGTCGCATTCCAAATGAATCGGGCAGCTGATCCGGTCCAGGCAGATGCGGTCCGTGCTTTGGGGGCCTTGCGCGTGCAGGAGAGCTGAAGCGACCATGAGACGGAGGGGCAGCCGCGCAGCAGCGGCGTGCGTATGCAGTGGCCGCCTCCTCGGACGTGTGCAGCAGACAAGGGTCGCAGCATCATCGTCTTCTTGTCATAAGCCCAAAGACCACATACAGAATGACGGCGAGCACAAACAGGACAAGGATCCACATCCAGCTCCCCGTCTGCGTCTGCGCCATGATACGGAAGCGCTGCATCGTCCGCCCCAGAATGCCTCCGGTCTTGTCCATATCGTCCCGCTGCGCGCGATGCAGCCCATATGGCGGGCAGGCCTCGTTAGCATCCCAGAGCCGATGCGACAACGCCGCCTCCTCCGCCAGGCGCAGACCATCTCGCTCATCATGTTGCGCTGATAGTCGAGCTCGGCCGAGATGCTGAGCGAGACCTGTAAGACAAGTCAGCGGCGTGCGAGCGTCAGCACCGGGTCGAGCGGAACGGCGAGGCCGAGCTGGCAGACACCTCCTTGAGCGCCCCAATCTGCGAAGACAGGCGCACGGCGCGGTCGTCGTTTGCGTCCTCGTAGAAGCGCTGTGTCTGAAGGGCGGGTGCGGCGCTGAGGCCAAGGCCAGGCTCGCCGCCCACACCAGCGCCAGCGCCAGCTCCCGCGTACGGCCTGTGGAGGTGGTTGTGAGGGCAGCCCAACGAGTAGGTCAACCGGCCGCCGAGACGGCGAGTGCAGTCGCCGGGAGGCGTGCGGCACGGCAACCAACGGCGCCATGCATGCGAGCCGCTGGCCGGCACTCTCGGTGCCCGCCCGCGCCAGCATGCAGGCGAGGTGCGGCCGGCCAACCCGCCGGCCGACCCGCCGGCCGCTCGCCGAAATCGTGCTTGCCCCTCACCTGCGCGACATCGCGAGATGGAGGTGAGGGAGAGCGCCGGCAGCCGCCCGCACGCGGACGCCGCACACCAACGGGGCGGGGCAGGCCGACCTAGGGTGGCCAGCCGCCTGTGTGTGCGTGCTGCGGGCTCCCCGATTGGCGGCTCGTTGACGCAGACCAACCCGACAGGAGGACTACGAGTTCGACACAGACGCCATGGACTATGAGGTCGACGTCAACGACGGCCACGGCCCCGGGGTTCGCGGACCGACCCGCGGCCACGGCGGCCGTGCCGACGAGTTCTTTGGCAGCGGGCGCATGCGCTCGCACCCGGACGAGATCATCGTGGACACCCACTTCTTCAACGGTGGGAGCCAGCACGCACGGGCAGTGCAGCCAGGGTTGCAGCGACGCTGACCTCCGCCGACCCTCAGACTTTGACGACGACTTTGACGACAACGACTACGGCGCCTGAATGAAGCTGACGGCGGCAAGCAGTAGGCACACGCAGTTCATGGGGAAAACTATTGGCGAGCACAGGAGCGCTAATAGGGCACGGCGTCAAACAGGAAGCTGACGCTCTCGCCGTTGTGGATGCGGCGGATGGCCTCGGCAAAGATGGGCGCA
Source organism: Polyrhizophydium stewartii (assembly GCA_027604665.1). Lineage (NCBI taxonomy): Eukaryota > Fungi > Chytridiomycota > Chytridiomycetes > Rhizophydiales > Polyrhizophydium > Polyrhizophydium stewartii. The sequence goes on along the minus strand of JADGIZ010000065.1, from coordinate 9,081 downwards.
ATGTCAATAACTCGCATTTTGGGGCATTTGGCGAGGTTCTGGTCCTGCGGAACCGTGTTGGAAACAATGATCTCGTTGATGTCGCTGGCGTTGATGCGCTCGATGGCGTCGCCGCTGAAGATGCCGTGCGTGATCAGAGCGACGATCTTTGTGGCGCCGTTCTCGACGAGGATGCGGGCCGCGCGCGTGATGGTGAAGGACGTGTCGGCAATGTCGTCGATCAGAATGCACACCTTGTCCTTGACGTCGCCGACCAGGATCATGTCCGAGACGTTGGGCGTCTCTGTCGGGCGGCGCTCCTTGTGGATCAGCGCAAAGTCGACGTTGAGCTTGTCTGCAACCACGGTCGCGCTGCGGGGCAGCAGTCAGCTGGCGGCAGCAGTGCTTGGGCGGCGGCGCACCATACGTACCGTTTGGCGCCGCCTGCGTCGGGCGAGACGATGACGGCGTTACGATAGTTTGGAATGCGCTCCTTGATATACTTGATCATCAGCGGCTGGCTGTATAGATTGTCGACGGGGATGTCAAAGAATCCTTGGAACTGCGGGTCGTGCAGATCCATGGTGATGATGTGGTCGGCGCCTGCGTGCAAACGGATATAGGAATGAGACAAAAGAGCGGGTGTGCATAAGCATTTGGCGATCTGACAGTGCTTACCCGCCGCCATGAGCATGTTGGCAACCAAGGTTCCCGAGCGTGCAGTCCAGTGCTTGTAGGTGCCCTGCGTGGCGCCCTTGAGGCGGACGAGGTTCTCGGACGGCGGGAGCGGCGCGAGGGAGGTGACGGCGATGTTTGGCTGCGAGACGGAGATGGACGACAGGCGGCCGCGCGAGCCGTCGATGGACACCGCCGACTCGGTGCGGATTGTGGAGGCGCGGTGGTGGAGCGGCTGAGCAAGCGTGATCTCGCCGCCGTCAGCGGGCACGACGCTGCCGGGGACCTCGAGGACCGCGGGCATGTGGGCGGCCTTTTTGGCGGCGCTTGCGTTGAGCACCGCGAACTTGTCGACCTCGGAGGCCGGCACGCGCGATGTGATCTGGCCGTTCTTGTTGTACGGCGTCTCGGGCTGGCGTGAGTACGGGAACAGGGGGATGACGGCCGTGATTTTCCTGCGGGCGGGCGGGGCCGGACACGGATGGCGAGCGGGCAGCGCACGGCCGCGGCCACGGGAGCACGGGTAGGAGAGGGCAAGGCATACGGGGCGGGTCGAGCCCCGGGGAAGCGCCATGCACGCACGCGCGGCAGCGTCCGGGCAGGCGCAGCGCACAGGGCCGTCAGCGTCGAAGCGCGGCGAGATGGTGGTGCTCGTCGCGACGCTGCACCGCTCGCAGGCACCCGGGGCCGGCCCCGGAGGGTCCGTGCGGGGATGCGGCGGCACAGCACGCTACGGCAGCGCCGGCAGCTGCGGCAGGCTCCTTGCAGCGGCCAGCGCGGACGGCGGGCGGCGCACCTCGCGGATGCGGTGCGGCAGGCAGCAATCATAATGAGCAGCTCAATGAAGTTGTCGTTGACGTTGCCGCAGCCCGACTGCACAATGTAGGTGTCGACGTCGCGCACGCTCTCGCCAATAAAGACATTGGTCTCTTGGTTGCTGAACTTTGTCAGCGAGGCGCTGCCCTGCGAGATCCCCAGGCGCTGGCAGATGTCGTGCGTGAGGCTCTGGTGCGACGTGCCCGACAGGACCGCGATGCCCCGCATTTTTGTGCTGGGGGCAAGTCAAGTTGTGCTGCTGGCCAGCCAGGTCGGTCGAAGCCGGCCAGCATGGGTGGGCTGCGGCACTCACGGTGGTGCACCTGAACGTGTGTGATCCGGCTGCCCAGCTCGGCTGCCGGCTGCGGCCCAGATCGTGTGATCCGACCAGGCCAGATGGTGGTGTCGACGGGCGATTCGGCGCTGTGAGCACTTCAACCATATGTCAGAACAACAGCGTCCGCGCGAGCCGCAGCAGGGCGGCCGCCAGAACGGCAGGCCGCAGGGTAGGCCGCAGGGCAGGCGCCCCTCGCAGGACCAGCATGCTCAGCAGGATCAAGTCGGCCAGCCCGGCCAGCCCGGCCAGTCCGGCCAGCCCACCCGCGGTCGCGGTCGCGGGAGGATCCCGCCCGCCGGCCGCGGTGACGGAGGCCCTGGCGCGATCTCAGCCGACAGCCAAGGCCAGCGAGGTCGCGGCCGCAACGCCAACCACAGCGCCGGCCGTGGCGGCCGCGGGGGCCGCGGCGCCGGCGCCTTTGCCGCGTCGATACCGCACATTAGCCAGAGCTTCGTGCCCGCATCCACGAACCAGCCGGCGCAGCCGGAGCAGCCGACTCAGCCTGCGCAACAGACTCGTCAACAAGCGCTGCCGGCTCAACCCGCTGCCCAAGATGCCGTTGGCGCGAGTCTGGTCAGCGCGGCCCTCCAAGCAGGCCGAAAGCCTCTGGGGATTCTGCAAGAGTGCATCATGACCATCGACGAGCTCAACGTCAAGCTCGCCGAGCGTGCCCGCCGCTCCCGCTCGCCAGGGACCGGCTCCGGCGCCCAAGCGCCACCGACGTCTGGAAGCGACCCCGCCCGGCCAAGAACGCCCGATCCCCCGGCGCCTGTGGCCAAGAACGGCTCCCTTCCCGACAACTGGCGCGCAGGCAAGACGCCAAAGACACCGGCCGCAGACTCGAGCGGTCGCAAACCGGTCTTCGAGAGGTGCGGTCTTGCCGGCGTGTCGATCGAGTCAGCGCGCCAGCAGGCGTGAGCTGAGCATCTCACGGCGCTGACCTGCCTTGCCCCTGCCGCGCTGGCCCATGACAGGCACCTGCGGCTCGGAACCATCCAGGATCGCATTGCTGATGGAACGCTCTTTGCGGCGCCTCTGCGCATTAACAAGACGAATCGCCAGGACGGCTACGTCTCGCCGCGTGGCCTCGACTACGAGATCTTCATCTCGGGCACCAAGTTCATGAATCGGGCATTTGACGGCGACATTGTCGCCGTCGAGTTGCTTGACGGCGAGGAACTCGCAGAGGCTCAGCACAGCCAGAAGCAAAAGAAGGAAACAAAGATGCTGGAAAGCCGCGAGCGCCAGAAAAAGGTCGAAGTCTTCAAGACAGAGGACACGGCCCTCGAGCACGTCGAGACGCGCGTTTTTGGAAAGGTCGTGGGCATTTTGGATGACAAGGGCTCGCGCAACGCGTTTGTCGGAACGCTGCATATGGAGCGTCCTCTTTCCCACAAGCCGCCGCAGAACACGGACAAGGCTCCGCGTTGGATCTGGTTCAACCCGGTATGCTCTTGGACGCATGAGCCAGTATGGAGTGCCGTTTCTCGTACGAATTGTGCTTACAAGTGTGATTCGTGGTCCGCTCCCGTTCATTATCGAACAGGCCGACAAGCGGCCGCCTTTCATGGTGATTCCGTACGAGCTAGCACCAAAAGAGTTCCTTGACGACCCAAAGTCGTTTGATGGCGTGCTGGTTACGGTTCGCGTCCGCCAGTGGCGCGAGTTTGACAATTACCCAAGCGCCGAGTACCAAGGCAAGCTCGGCCAGATTGGCGAGCTGCCTGTCGAGACAAGCGCCCTTTTGGCGGCCAACGGAATCACCTGGGATGACTTTGACGAGTCGGTTCTTGCATGTCTGCCGCCAACCGTGCGTCTCTGCGCTTGCTATCACTTACATCTAGCCCTGAGGCTCACGCAAAAAACTCTATTTTGCCAGCCATGGACCATTCCCGACGAGGAGTACGCGAAGCGCTGGGACTTGCGCGATCTGCGCATATTTTCAATCGATCCCGAGACCGCAAAGGACCTGGACGATGCCTTATCGTGCCGTGCACTGCCCGATGGCACCTTCGAGGTTGGCGTGCACATTGCCGACGTGTCCTACTTTGTACGCCCGCGCACAGCGCTCGACGCCGAGGCGTACGTGCGCGCTACGACCGTGTATCTCGTGCAGCGCGCGATTCCCATGCTGCCTCGCCTACTCTGCGAGCAGCTATGCAGTCTCAACCCGGACGTTGAGCGTTTTGCATTTACTGTTTTTTGGACCTTTGACGCCGACGGCAACATAGTCAGCGAGCCGCGCTTTGGCCGCAGCGTCATCCGCTCGTGCGCGAAGCTGAGCTATGAGCAGGCGCAGGCGGTGATTGATGACACTCCGTTCGTCAAGCAGCCGCAGCTCTCGGACAACGTGGCGCTCGATGATGTCAAGCAGGACATTCTGCAGCTGTTTGAGTTTAGCAAGGTTCTTCGCAAGAGCCGCTACGACGGTGGCGCGCTCTCGATCCACTCGATCAAGCTGTGGTTCAACCTGGACGAATTTGGCAATCCCATCAACAGCGGAATGTACGAGCTCAAGGACAGCAACAGGCTGATTGAGGAGGTGCTGCCCAAGCTGCTCTGCTTGATGTACGCGCTGCCGGCAACTCTGACCAGACTGGTGTGCGATGCAGTTCATGCTATTGGCCAACATGGCTGTCGCCGAAAAGATACAGGCGTACTTCCCCGAGGCTGCGCTGCTACGCAGACACCCCCGCCCCGCGCAGTCGATTGGCGAGTTCGTCTCCCGCGCGACAAAGATGGGCTTCAAGATCGACGCTTCGTCGTCTGGGTCGCTGCAGGCGTCATTTGAAGCTATCCAGGATCCGCTGCAGCGCATGCTGGTCAGAATGATGGCCATCAAGCCGATGAAGCGCGCCGAGTACTTTGCTGCTATGGAGGCAGAGGAACCGATACATATGCGACACTATGCGCTGAGCGTGCCACTTTACACGCATTTCACGTAAGCTCGTCGCACCAGACGTCTGGCAGGCCTCTGATGGGCACCGACTGACCCGCATACGCCGAGCAGCTCGCCGATCCGCCGCTACTGCGATCTGGTTGTTCACCGGCTGTTGGACCACGCGATCCGCGCGCCCATTGACGAAGCCGAGCCGTACGATGGCAAGACTGTTGTCGACATTGCGGGACAGTGTAACGACCGCAAGAACCAAGCCAAGGAAGCACAGGACGCGTCCTCGAATCTGTACCGCATCGTGTACATCTCGCGGCTGCTGCAGCCTCAGGTGCTGTTGAGCCAGAACGGCGAGGCTCTCGAGGGCATCCTTGCCGAGGGCTTTGTCACGGACGTCAACGAGCGCTCGTATGACGTGCTTGTGCCGCGCTACGGCATCGAGCGCCGTGTTTGGGTCGAGGACGCGATGGAGGCCGGCGACGTGATTGGCGTCACGAGCGACAAGGACAGCCTCGTCCTGACGGTCTTTTGGCACCGCCGCGCGGACGACCCCGCTGCGACGCAGGCGTGGGCTGGCGAGGAGCCCGAAGAGGGCGTCGTGGCATTGTCGGAGCAGATGGGCGGGCTGAGCGTCGCAGACGATGCGCCGGCAGCACCGCTCGATCCTCGCAAGACGCGAGTTCAGCGGGTGTGCGTGTTTGACAAGGTTGTGGTGCGCATCCAGACGTTCCTGGATCGCAGCCCGCCGTCGTTCAAGCTACTGCCGGTGTATCCCATGCCGGGCTTCGAGGTGCCCGAGGCGCGCATTCCTGGAGTGACTGCCGCGCCGCACCTGTCGATTCCGGCCGAGATGGACGACTAAACAGCAGTGCATGAGCGAGTGGTGAACGAGCGGGCGGTGCACGAGTAAGTGGTGCCAAGGCACGTGCTTGCGAGGATGCAGCGCACTGGCGCCAGCCGCCGCGTCGTCAGGATGCTCGGAGGGAACGGGCTCGCAGCCATCGCGGCGGCGATCGACGAGATCGAGCCATGATGGCCACGCACGCACGCACGGCGCTCGCACTGGCGCCCGCCGCCCGCGCCGCCACCGCCGCCAAGGCCGCTGCCGCCGCTGCTGCGGCCCGCGGCCTCCGCGCGCTCTCTGCGCTGTCGCGCGCGGCGGACGCACGGGGGATTGCGCCGGCGCTGCCGCTGCCGCATGCTGGCGGGAACGCGCCGACGCGCCGCTGCCTCGGCACCGCTCGCGCGGCGCCTGTGAGCGAGAAGGTGCGTTGCGCGCTGCACCGCCTGCCATGGGGCCAGGCGGGCCGCCCGCCGTGCCGCCCGCCGTGCCGCCCGCCATGGGGCCTGTGACGCCTGGCCGCTGCTGCGCTCTGGAGATCTCGCCGCGCTTGGCGCCGAGCGGTCGATGGGCCCATCTCCATCCCCACATGACGGCGCTGCTGACGACGCCCACATCGCTCCCGCCCGGCCACCGGCGCGCTGCCCCACGACCTCGTGCCGAGCAGGAGACAATCGTCAAGCTGCTCTACAACATTGGCTCGCGCAACGAGGTCGAGCAGTACCTGCGCCACTTTTCCAGCGTCGAGTCGCACCAGTTTGCCGTCATCAAGGTCGGCGGCGCGGTGCTCTCAGACGACCTCGACACGCTCGCGTCCGCCCTCACGTTCCTCAACCGCGTCGGCCTCTACCCCATTGTCGTCCACGGCGCAGGCCCGCAGCTCAACGACCTGCTCGACAAGGCAGGCATCGAGGCCGAGTACGAGGGCGGCATCCGCATCACCGACGCCAGGACGCTCACGATTGCTCGCCGCGTCTTCCAAGCCGAGAACCTCAAGCTCGTCGAGGCGCTCGAGAAGCTCGGCACCCGCGCCCGCCCGCTCAATGGTGGCGTGTTTGTGGCCGACTACCTCGACAAGGAAAAGTTCAAGCTTGTCGGCAAGATCACCCAAGTCAACAAGGAGCTCATTGAGAGCTGCATCCGCGCCGGCGCGCTCCCGATCCTGACCAGCCTTGCGGAGACGCCCGACGGCCAGATCCTCAATGTCAATGCCGACGTGGCTGCTGGCGAGCTGGCCCGCGTGCTCGAGCCGCTCAAGGTCGTGTATCTCAACGAGAAGGGCGGTCTGTTCCACGGCGTCACGGGCAAGAAGATTGACGTGATCAACCTCGACGAGGTTCGGCTGCGCCGCGTACCCCGACATCTTGCCGATATCACATGCGCACGCTGACTTGTTGAACGGCAGGAATACGATGCACTCATGAAGGAGTCGTGGGTCAAGTACGGCACCAAGCTCAAGATCAAGGAGATCCACGACCTGCTGATGCACCTGCCGCGCTCCTCATCCGTGTCCATCATCTCGGCTGAGCACCTGCACAAGGAGCTGTTCACGCACTCTGGCGCCGGAACCCTGATCCGTCGCGGCCACCGCATCTTCAAGCACACCAACGCCGACGTTGCCAAGATTGACGTGGACCGCGTGCGCGCGCTGCTCGAGGAGCACGACCCTGAGGTTCTGAGCGGCGCCAGGTCGACGGCCGAGGTGCTCAAGTCCATCCACAAGCGTGACAATGTTACCGTGTATGTCGACGCCGCGTTTGACATGGTCTGCGTGATCTCGAACGCGCACCCGTCGCTCGGCGTGCCATACCTCGAGAAGTTTGTCGCCACTCGCACGGCGGTGCTCAATGGCGTAACGGACAACCTGTGGCAGCTCATCAAGCGCGACTTCCCGTCTCTTGTGTGGGTTGTGCCGCGAGACGACCCCAACAAACAGTGGTTCTTTGAGCGCGCCGACGGCAGCTACACGTGGGGCAACCGCTCGCTGTTCTGGTACGGCCTCGACGAGATGGACTCGTTAAAGTCGTTCATCTCAACCGTGATCGAGGAGGACAAGAAGCATCTGCTTGGCCAAAGCGCCGGTGCGCCGGGCATCACGTCTTCCAACATTGCCAGCGCAACCAGCATTCCGAGCCGCAGCTTCTCGACTGCGACCCATGCAAACGCTTTCTCAGCGACGAGCGCGGGCTTGAGCACGGCGGCCCGGGCGACTCTTGGACTTGGCATTGGATTTCCTCGCATGCGAGGCGCAGGATCTCGGGCGGCGACCGGCCGCCGCGGGCTTGTGACTGGGGCTACGAAGCGCATCGGCATCATTGGCGCGCGCGGGTACACTGGCCGCGAGCTGATTAAGCTGATCGACGCCCACCCCAAGCTCGTGCTTGCCGCCGTGTCGTCGCGCGAGCTTGCCGGAAAGCCATGCGAGCACTACACCAAGTCGACCGTGATTTACTCGAACCTGTCGCCCAAGGAGCTTCCCGAGCACACTGACGTGGACTGCTGGGTGCTCGCGCTGCCAAACAACATCTGCAAGCCATTTGTCGATGCCTTTGCGCACGTGCCCGAGGCCAAGCGACCCGTGCTGCTCGATCTGTCGGCCGACTACCGCTTCACCAACGAGTGGCAGTATGGCCTGCCGGAGCTGTACGGCATCCGCGAGCGCTTCCTGAGCCAGCCGGTCAAGCGCATCTCAAACCCGGGCTGCTATGCGACGGGCTCGCAGATTGCGATTGCGCCTCTTGTTGGCGCCGGGCTGGTCGGCGGCATGCCCACCATCTTCGGCGTGTCGGGCTACTCTGGTGCAGGCACGACGCCGTCGCGCAAGAACGACCCGACGCAGCTCGCGGACAACCTCATGCCGTACTCGCTCGTCAACCATATCCACGAGCGCGAGATTGGCCACCACTCTGGCCAGCCCGTCGCATTTGTGCCGCACGTTGGCCAGTTCTTCCAGGGCATCTCGCTGACGGTGTCGGTGCCGCTTCGCAAGACGGTGACGCCCGAGGAGGTGCATGCGCTGTATGCGGCGCAGTACGCGGGCGAGCGCCTGGTGCATGTGCACGGCGTCGGCGAGATCCCAGAAGTGCGCGACATTGCGGGCAAGCACCATGTTGCTGTTGGTGGCTTTGCCGTGCATCCGAGCGGATCGCGGGCGGTGGTGGTGGCGACCATCGACAACCTGCTCAAGGGTGCGGCGACGCAGGCCCTGCAGAACGCCAACCTGGCGCTGGGCCTGGGCGAGTACACGGGCATCCCGCAGTGAGCCCGGCGATGAATGAAGCGCTCTCTGGCAGGCGGGAAGTCGGCCGTGGCGAGCCCGGCTTCTGCCGGCGGGCAGATGGGGCCTGCTGACAAAGTGATTTGTCAGCGTGCGGCGGTCGCGGTGGGAATATAAAAGGGGCCGCCCGCCGCGAGATCACATCCCTCCAGCTCACAGTCTTCGACATGGCCCACAAGTACAAGGTTGCCGACATCACCCTCGCTGACTTCGGTGCGTGCGCTGCCCGGCCCCTGCGCCTTCGCGCCGTCGCGTGCCAGCCC